>JADRCD010100155.1:0-12825 GCA_019843815.1 Montemys delectorum | reverse complement strand
CCAGAAACTGGAAACAACCCAAATGTCCCTCAACAGAGGAATGGATTCAGAAAATATGGTACATCTACACAATGGAGTACTACTCAGCTATTAAAAACAATGAATTTATGAAATTCCTAGGGAAATGGATGGATCTGGAGAATATCATCCTGAGTGAGGTAACCCAATCACAAAAGAACACACATGGTATGCACTCTCTGATAAGTGGTTATTAGCCCAGAGGATTGTGGTACACTAAGTATAACCCACAAACCACAAGAAACTCAAGAAGAAGGAAGACCAAAACATGGATACTTCATTCCCTCTTAAAAAGAGGAACAAAGTAACCATGGAATGAGTTGCAGAGACTAACTATGGAGCAGAGACTGAAGGAAGGACAACCCAACCTGATATAGCTGTCTCCTGAGAGACTCTGACAGTATCTAACTAATACAGAAGTAGAGACCCCCACAGCCATCCATTGAACTGATTACAGGGTCCCCAATGAAGGAGTTAGAGAAAGGACCCAAGGAGCTGAAGGGTTTGCAGCCCCTTAGCATGAACAACAATATGAACTAACTAGTACCCTCTGAGTTCCCAGGGACTAAACCACCAACCAGAGAGTACACATGGTGGGACTCATGGCTCCAACAGCTTAAGTATAGTAGAGGATGGCCAAGTCAGTCATCAATGGGAGGAGAGGCCCTTGGCCCTGTGAAGGTTCTATGCCCCAGTATAGGGGAATGCCAGAGCCAGTACACAGGAGAGAGTGGAGTGGCAAACCAGGGGAGAGGCGAGGGAACAGGGGTTTATTCTTGTTCTTGGTTTTTTGGGGGTTTTTTGTTTGTTTTTTTTTGTTTTTTTGGTTTTTTTTTGGAGGGGAAATTGAGAAAGGAGATATTGTATGACATGTAAATAAAGAAAATATCTAATAAGATTTTTAAAAAAGCATGATAAGAACACTGAAAAAAGAAGAGTACTCCTTTTATTTATAGTTCTTTGACTGATTTAAGAAGGACTTGCTGTAAGTCTTTGACAGTCTCATAGAATACTCCTGTGAATTTATATGGGCCAGAACATTTTTAGGGTTTAACCTTCTTATTACTATTTCAGTCTCCTGATTTGTCAGGTTTAAATTATTAATCTTAAAAAAAAGAAAAGTAGCTAAATTATGAGAGAAAATGTTTGAAGGCACTAAAGAATAATTTGTAATTGTACCAATAGTATAATTCTGTTTATATTAATTCCATTATGACAAATTATTTTCTATAACCCTTTGGACAAATATTAAACCTTTTATTGAAATAATATTTGAATAAAATTTTAAAAATATTCTAGAAAAATATAAGATGCAGAATTGCATCAAATTTTGATAGAAGACTCAAAGTAAGTATTTTGTATTTAGTGCAATAAATTAAAATTTAGATAATCTGTGGCTCACAGAATATATCTTTTAAAAATTAAGATATTCTTAGTCTTAATATGATGGTAATCTTAAAAATTCAAATTCCAATGAGTTCAGTGGATCTAACTTCATTTTGTGAAAGACTCAGAAAACTGGCAGACAGTCTTTCTGTGAATTCAGTACCTATTGTACAGAGTTGCATTTAATTTTTATTATTGCAAGAGAGAGACCTTCAGTTTCAGGATCAGAAGCTTCCAAAGGATTCATCATATAGTCTTATCTATTAGTATTTTTAATATAGTAATTAGACAATTTCAACAATCATATTTTTTGTTTTAATTTTTATTTAAAATTACCAGCCTTTTACAAACCACAAGAAACTTAAGAAGAAGGAAGACCAAAGTGTGGATATTCAATCCTTCTTAGAAGGCAGAGCAAAATACCCGTGGAAGGAGTTGCAGAGACAAACTATGGAGCAGAGACTGAAGGAAGGACAAGCCAGAGACTGCTCCACCTGGGAATCCTTCCTACATACAATCATCAAACCCAGACACTATTGTGGATACCAGCAAGTGCTTGCTGACAGGAGCCTGATATATCTGTCTCCTGAGAGGCTCTGACAGTACCTGACTAATACAGAAGTACAGGCTCACAACCATCCATTGAACTGAGTACAGTGTCCCCAATGAAGGAGCTAGAGAAAGGACCCAAGGAGCTTAAGGGGTTTGCAGCCCCATAGGGGGAACAATAATATGAACTAACCAGTTCCTTCAGAGCTCCCAGGAACTAAACCTCCAAGCAAAGAATGCACAAGGTGAGACTCATGGCTCGAGCTGCATATGTAGCAAAGGATGGCCTAGTCAGTCATCAATGGGAGAAGCCCTTGGTCCTGTGAAGGCTCTATGCTCCAGTGTAGGGGAATGCCAGAGACAGGAAGTGTAAGAGGGTAGGTTGGAAAAGGGTTATCATTTGAAATATAAATAAAGAAAATATCTAATAAAAATACCATATATATATATAACCGTATATATATGTATTTTTATGGTGTATATATATGGTATATAGTACCATATATTATATGTTGATTTTATCCAGCTCTCATTACATCCTGCAACTTCCTCAGTAATTTCCTAGCACATCACCATATTACCCTCCAAATTTTATGACATTCATATATTTTTAAATGTTAATTTACTTTAACTTACTGATTCTAATTCATGTTGCCCATAAGAGTGTGGGCATAAGGATCCTACTAGTCACAATAGTGCTAAGAAAAAAAAAAGACTTTTTATCCATTTCACTTGTTAATGTATCTCTAGGCACATTTTGTTTCCTGATTTTTGTGAGCAGTACAGTCAGTAATATGGCTCAACAAGTCAGCATGCACATTTAACAAACTGTTCAAGACTGTATATTGCCTCCATGAATGATAAAATTCTCCAAGATTCCACAAAGACAAAGAAATTAATACTCAATTTATTTCACCATCAACAGTACTGAGTACAAATAATAGGCAGAATTAAAGTCTCTTCAGAAAATGTAAATCACAATACAGGCTTGAAAAGGGGAAGAGATGCAAACCCCTCCAACCTCTTTGGTCCTTTCTCTAACTCCTCCATTGGGAAACCCTTGCTCAGTCCAATGGTTGGCTTTGAGCAGAACACCAATATCAACCAACCAGACCATGTAGAGCTCCCAGGGACTAAATCACCAACCAAAGAGTACACATGGAGGGACTCATGGCTCCAGCGGCATATATATCAGAGGATGGCCTTGTCTGGCATCAATGGGAGGGAGACTCTTGGTCCTGTAATGGCTCAATACCCCAGTATAGGGGAATGCTAGGGCATGGAGGGGGGAGTGGGTGGTGGGTGGGGGAATAATCTCATAGAAGCAGGGGGAAGGCTATGCAGTAGGGAGTTTCCAGGGGTAAACTGGGAAAGGGGATAATATTGAAATGTAAGTAAAGAAAATATCCAATACAAAAAGAAAAAGAAAAAAGAAAAGGGGAAAAGAGTAACTGGTATGAGAAAGGCAGGGAAACATTGCATTATCCTTTTGTATTCTTTCTCTTATACAATAGAAAGTCATTAACACTGAATTAAAGGTAATAACCTTGCCATTACTAGGCAATAACATAATTCTTTGTGATGCAAAGGACCTAAAATTAACAGAAAAAAAATCTATGTCTCAAAAGAAATATAGGAATATATGTTGGAATTAGCTCAAAATATGTGAGAATCATCAGTGTTGAGAGTAAGAAGTCAGTATCTGAACAAGACTGGGGCTTAATTTTCAAATAAAAAATGTGGCATTGGGGAGGAGGAGATGTTGGTGGAATGGGGAATTTGTGAAGGCATAACCTGGAAATGTGATATCATTTGAGATATAAACAAATGGAATATTTAATAAAAAGAAAAAAGAAAAGTTTCCTCTTTTAAATTCTCTACATATTACCAGGGTAAAATACAAGTAACAAATAACAGGAATATACTACTCTTTGAAGAAACGGAAACATGAAAAGAGTGCCACTCTGATCTGAAAAATTACAAGGAACACAAGAAGCAAAGGAAAGAAGTAAACCCAATTCTAAATACAGTGCAGTGGAAGAATGTGAAGCCTATGTGTTACTGAGAATAATTAGAGAAAAAAGAAACAGAAAAAGGAAATACCAACCTCAGATCAACTGATTGTTTGTCCCTCTTCTCTAGCCACAAAGGCATATAGGAAAATACTTCCTTTCAGTAATAAGACTGAAGAAGAATATTATATTTACTTCAGTCCTACTACCTTCCTCAAAGCACCCACATGTCAAAGAATTCGAAGCACAAAAAGAATTGTTGACAAAACACTACATTTTACAGAAACAATATTTAAAATGATATATATGATTTATAACCATAGAAGTAGTCAATTTTGTATTCAAACTATTAAAGATAAAATACAGAAAGACAATCTCTAGGGCTAGTACCTCACTATAATGCCAATCTATCAAATATTGCAGGACAGAGACTGGGAAACATCCTGGAGTTTCAGCTGCAAGTTAGGCTGCTAACTCATGATAGATACCAGAGACTAATACCTTTAGAGGATAGTTAAAGAAGCGTCTGAGAATGAAATTCGGGAGAATACTTCTTCAGCAGTTTCTTTCCATGAGTAAAGAAATCCTTCAGTAGCATTAAGAATTTAGAATTTCTTTCATGTAATTTACATTTCTCAAGTAGGTACATTTGAAAAGTGAACAACAGCCCTGTCTGTCCTACCCCTAGGTACCTTCGCTCTTGTCTCAATGAACTATAGAAGGTTTCTCTTCGATTCTATTCTCATTTCAGTGTGAACTATGACTGTAACTTTAATCATACTTGTGATCTTTTCATTGACAAACTATGCATCTTAAAAATTTCTTTCTCACTTCTTAATATTTTTCATTGTAGATCTTGATAAGATTGGTAAGCTTCAATAGTACCATGCATGTAAGCTATTAATCTGTATTTCTATAATGGTTAAGAAAATTGAAGTTATTTCTTTTACTTAATCCCTAGTCATTTACAAATAATTGTTATATCTACACCAGGCAGGTGACTAGGGTCTAGAATATACAAAGAATTCCAAAAATTAAACATCAAGAAAACAACTCCAGGGTCCATCCCATATACAATCACCAAACCCAGAAACTATTTTGGATGCCAATAAGTGCTTGCTGACAGGAGTCTGATATAGCTGTCTCCTGAGAGGCTCTGCCAGTGCCTGACTAATACCGAAGTGGATGCTCACAGTCATCCACTGGACTTAGCACAGGGTTCCCAATGAAGGAGCTAGAGAAAGGACCCAAGTAACTGAAGGGGTTTGCAGCCCCATAGGAGGAACAACAATATGAATTAACTAGTACCCCAAGAGCTTCCAAGGACTAAACCACTAACCAAAGAGTATACATGGTGGGACTCATGGCTCCAGCTGCATATGTAGCAGAGGATTGCCCAGTGGATCATTAATGGGAGGAGAGGCCCTTGGTCCTGTGAAGGTTCTATGCCCCAGTGTAGGGGAATGCCAGGGTCAGGAAGCATGAGAGGGTGGGTTGGTGAGTGGTGGGAGGGGGACAAAATAAGGGTTCTTTTTTGGAGGGGAAACCAGGAAAGGAGAAAACATTTGAAATGTAAATAAAGAAATTATCTAATAAAAATGGTCTATGGAACAAAATCAAGAATTCTTAGTTCCTTTGCACAATAAAAATGAGTTTTGATGTTTTCATATTAAATGACTAATCACTTTGTGCTTTGTCACTGCAATGAGATGATCTCCTCTAAACAATAAACATCATTTGAGATGAAACTTGTAAAACTACTGTAAAACTTGTAAAACCCACCTTGACAAAGATTACTTATAGGCTGGTACATCAGAAATTCAAATATTTTAAGACCATAGAAAACCAAGAGCCTGAAACTGGGTGCAAAGACTTGAAATTTAACATTAAAACTTTTGCAAACCAAACATCCTTGAAGATCTCAATGAGACAATCATCATTAAGGATTTAATTGTACACAGGGGCTATAGCATGCCATGTCTGATTAACAAGCTTATTATGAGAAAAAGATGCAATTATGACTGTACCAGGAGTGTTAAGAAAAATCACATAATGTGATGAAACATGGTAAAAATCAAGATAAGTTAGAATAGTACCATTAGGTAGAAAGGAATATAACTAAAAGAAGTGAATATCGGGTCCATGCTTGCCTGTCATAGACATTTATGACTACTGATGTGACCATTTCTGAGGATTTGGTAGAAATATATCTTCAACAGAATTCAAGAGTCCAATTACACTCTGTAAGCAGATACCATCTTTCACATTGTTTACCTGGTACCTAGGGCCAAAAGCTTATGGCATCTGGCTAAACATCAAGATAGTTGCCTGTGGTGGCAAAATTAATCATTTATAGTAGTTTCTCTGCAAGGAATTATCAGGAACAGCTTCAGTGAAATCCTCAGCTAAAAGAGTCTTTTTCCTGCTCTAACTGTATATTAAGCATTTTTACTTTCATACCTAACTTTATAATATATTCCTATATTTAAATCCAGCTCCACTAGCAAGTTACAGCTTAAAATTTGGGAAAATAAGTCATGAATTTCACAACTAGTAATTTATTGTAACTATCCAATAGAATTATGATCTATTCAAGTTTTAATAATAAAATATGGTAGTAACTATAAGTATATTTAATCAGTTTACCTATTATGTGCACTTCCAACCAACTAGCTTATGACTTAAATTCTGACTGTCATGACTCTCAGTTAATATCAAATGTGACCTGATTAAGAACACATCTAAGTATAAATTGCCTACCTGCCATTTGATAAAATAACATATTTATTTTATCGGAAGTTATAGCATCTCAAGGAAAATTGCAGAGTCTCTGGTACATATGCATATGGCAGTCAAAAAAGCAGATCATTTCTTCCTCGGAAATTCTCTGTTCTGTGCTTAATACTATCTAATAAATTAGACCTAAATCACAAGTGAATAAATAACTTTAAAGTAACTATAACTAAATAAAGTATAAAATCAATTTCTTAGTAGCAATACCCATATTGCAGATGATTAATAGCCACATGGATCCTCTATTAGGTAGTAAAAATGAAGATTACTTCCATTATTATGAAAAATGTTGTTGGACAGCCTGGTTTTGCACAATAAACATCATCCTTCCTTTAGATATATGCTACTGGTATACTACTAGATCCTAAGAAAGAATGACTATCTGATCGTGGGACATAAAGTTACCTCACAATGGGAAATACTAATTACAGATTGAGTTCTATCAGATGCACTAGTTATAAACTTTGGTCTGAATAAAAGAAGACAAAGTGTTTAAATTGTGTTTAGAAAAATATGAAAAGTAAAAAAGCTTATAGGTGAAATTGATGAATATTAGCATTAAAATTGTAAGAACATATGGATTTATTCTTTACACATTGTATAAATCTCTCCAAGGTATAAAGACAATCTAAGGGGAAAATCAGAGAGATAAAATCTCTATTATTGAAAAGCCAGCCTTTAAAATAATGCAGCTAGTTCAATGTCTTTTCTTTTTTTCGTTTTTTTTTTTTTTTTTTTTTTTGGTTTTTCAAGACAGGGTTTCTCCGTTTAGCCCTGGCTGTCCTGGAACTCACTCTGTAGACCAGGCTGGCCTTGAACTCAAAAATCCACCTGCCTCTGCCTCCCAAGTGCTGGGATTAAAGGTATGTGCCACTGCCACCCAGCTTAATGTCATTTTCTAAAGACATTTTACTTTATTTTTGCTAAATTTAAGGTAAGAATATGAATCAGAATTTGGAAAGTATAATTTATAAAAATGGCACAGTATTTACATTTCAATATAGTGTTCTCTTTAATCTCAAACAGTTTTACTAAGGAAGTTTATAATGTGATAATAAGGCATAAAATTTATACCAATGCATTTTTCCTAATCTGTAGCCATAATCTATGGGTAGTGCTATAATGAACATTAAAGATATCTGTTTGAAATAATGAAAAATTAATATAATTTCCTTGGAACACTTATCTAGAAGTGGAATTGCTGAATAATGTTAACAGGTTTTTTTTTAGATTATTTCTTACTGGTTTTTATGATGCCTACATAAATTTGTACTCCCCAAACTGTACACAAGTATTCTCTTTACTTGCCATGTTGTCAACAATCACTATTGTTTTACTCTGTCCATCAAAACACTAATAATGGATAATATAGGACATTTCAGTTCAATTTATGTTATGCATACATATTCTTTGTAGATATTTTATTAAATATGTAATTTACAACTATCTCTAGGTTGAGTTTATACTTGGTTCATTATCTTGCTCTGTGTTGGTTGGACAGATATTTTTAGTTTAATACAGTACCATTTGTCTATTTTTTTCCAATTGCCTCTGCTTTGCTTTTGTGTTATTTATAAAACAAAACAGACATAACAAATCATTATAAATAATAATGCGAGTAAACACTTTTTTCATGTTCCTTCTAGGAGTTCCATAGTTTCAGATTTCCATTTGAAATTTTAATCTATCTTGAGTTAATTTTGTGTGTCATATGAGATAAACATTTATCTAATTGATTTAGCCATGGTTTTTTTTTTGATACTATATATTAAAGAGACTATATTTCTCCTCCTTGTGAAGTCTTAGCACACCTGTCAAGGATTAGTTTATAAGCATTTTGATGAAATTTCTTATGTTTCTAATTTGCATTATTCTTTGTTTTTCAATAATAACAATAGCATATTTTTATTAAGTTGTTTTAAAATATAATTTGAAAGCAGGGGTAAAAAAGAGGATGGCCTTGTTGGACATCAATGAGAGGAGAGATCCTTGTTCCTGTGAAGGCTCGATGCCCCAGTACACAGGAATGCCAGGGCAGGAAGGTAGGAGTGGATGAGTGGGTGAGGGAACACCTTCATCGAAGCAGGGAGGGTGGGATAGGGGTTTTATTGGGAAAGGGGATAACATTTGAAAAGTAAATAAAGAAAATATCCAAGAAAAAGAAAGAAAGAAAGCAGGGCATATGATGCTTTGTTTCAATGGCAGAATTTTCTAGTTTGGTTAGTGAACATATCCATGGAATGTCTGTCTAAAAGAAATGAAGGGAACTAAAGATGGATGCTCTGTCTGCCAGAGATAACAGACCTGAAGAATTGAGGCTTTCAGTCCCTTTGAATACAATAAGATTGAATGAATCCCATATGTTGGACTTGGAGCTATAGGATTTGAATTTGCTTTACTGGATTTTGGGTTTATTTACATGTGATTATTAATTTTCTATTATTAATTTGTCCTTTTTGAAAAAATGTATGTTTTAGTATTTTTTTTATTTTTATTTTTACAAGAATAGTCAGAGACTTTGAACTTTTTGTTTGTATGTTTTATTTTTGTTTGTTTGTTTTTCTGTTTTTTCAAGACAGGGTTTCTCTGTGTAGCCCTGGCTGTCCTGGAACTCAACTCTATAGACCAGGCTGGCCTCAAACTCAGAAATCGGCCTGCCTCTGCCTGCCTCTGCCTGCCTCTGCCTCCCAAGTGCTGGGAATAAAGGCATGCACCACCACTGCCTGGCTTGATTGTTATTTCTTGTAGGGTCTATATGTATTTGAATATTATTTTCTACTTAAGAAAAATAATGAGATTCCATAAACAGTAAAATCTAGGGGAAAGTCTTACATGTAGAATGCATAAAAAAGAAAAGAAAATATCAGGTGGAAGAAAAAGAAGAAGTTCTAGATGAAAAAAGCAAATAATATACAAAATTTGAAAACTAACATGAAAGGAACATGTAGAAAATTCAGGATATCATCAAAAGGCTAAATCTTTTTATTATAGATATAGGTGATGGAGAAGAATTCCACAAGACAGACAAGAAAGTCCTCAATGGAATAAAACAGTTGAAATACTAAATATGCACAACAAAGAAAAATAGTAAAAGCTGCAAGAGAAAAACATAAATCACATTTAAAGGAAAATCCAGTAGAATAACAACTGATTTCTCAGTGGAAACACTGAAATCCAGAAAAGCCTAGAGCAACACACTCTTAAGTTCTAAAACACTACAGTTTTCATTCTAGAATACTGTAGATAGTAAAACTATCTACCATAGTAAAAGAAAAAAAAAGAACTTTTGACAATCCAAACAGCATAAACAAAATACATATTCAACATCGTCAAGAAGAAACATTACAGAGAATATTGGAAACAATATTTTTGAACTGAATGAAGTAATGAGAACAGCCAAAGAACTCTAGAAAAACAAAACAAAACAAAACAAAGGAAGCTATAATTTAATGAAATACAAAGCTAAGAGCACAAACCAGAAACCAGAAAAACAAACACATCAAAATGATGACAGTCTACACATACCTTCCCACCACTTGCTGATAACTCTAAATATTAATAGGCTCAATTCTACAATCAAAAGATCCAACCTAGTTCTATGACTTAAGAAATAAAATTTAATATCAAAAATAAAATATTACAGTAAGTATATAAACTTAAGGAGATTAAATAACTTCTTACAGAAAGACAAATATATCAAATAAGAAATCAATTAAAAATGAAAATATTTATGGAAGTAAAAAAATGAAAATACAATACTATAAATCTCTATGATACATTAAACAGCAGTTTTAAGAGAAAAATAAATAGCTATATGTGCCTATAGTAAAAGATCAGAAAGAGTACAAATAATGGACTATACTAGCTACTTTTATGACAACTTGACACAAGCTAGAGTCATCAGACGACAGAGCATCAATTGAGATAATTTCTCTATAAGACTGGGCTATAGGTAATCCTTTAATTTCTCAATTAGTGATTGATGGGCAAAGGTCCACTGAATTGTGATAGTGTCACCTCTGAACAATAAGAAAACAGGTTGAATAAGCTATGAATAGGAATCCAGTGAATAGCGCCCCAGCATGACCTTTTTTTATTTCCTGTCCCCAGGTTTCTGCCCTCTTTGTTTCTGATGTGGAAATGTAAGACAAATAAGCCCATTCCATCCTAGATAGTTTAGCTCATAGTATTTTATCACAGCAATAGTAACATTAACTAGGTCAGTGATTTAATGATACAACTCAAGAATTTGGAAAAACAAGAACAAACCAAACCTAAAACCCAGCAGATGGCAATAGATAGTAAAAATGAAAGCATAATTAATTAAGTAGAAAGAAAAAAAACAACAAAATAATTAGTGAATCTGAGAACTGGGTTGTTTGTATGTTTGTTTGTTTGCTTGTTTTGTTTTGTTTTTAAATAATAGTTATAGACCCTTTACCAATTAATCAAAATAAAGAGATGATCCAAATTAACAGAATCATAAAAAAACAAGGAAATACAACAGATACAAAAGAAATATTGTCATAATAAGGGTTCCTATTACCCTGAGAATTTTTTCTTAATTTAACCTTCACTGTGAAAAATGTAACCATTTCTACTGTGCCATCAATACCTGAGAATCTCTTCCATCTTGTATTATGTTGGTAAGGCATGCCTCTGTGGCTCTTGTTCTAATTCCTACATTTTTCATTTTCAGATTTCCCTCAGTTGGGTTTTCTTTATTGTTTCTATCTCTGCTTGCATGTTTTAACAATTTTATTCATTTTCTTCCACTTTTTGTTTTTATTTTCCTATATATCTTAAGAGATTTGTTCATTCCCTCTTTATAGATCTCTATCATATTCTTACGGGCTTGTGCTTCATCTATGCTGGAATACTCAGGATCTGCTGTGTTAGGGTTGCTTGACTCCAGTGGAGACATATTATTCTGGCTGTTAACAAATGTGTTTTTGTGCTTGGGTTTAGGTTTTAGGTTGGAAATATTGTACTTTATGTGCTGATAGTGCTCTGTCAGGAAATGTTCATGAACCTTAAGGAGCT
Organism: Montemys delectorum; assembly: GCA_019843815.1. Classification (NCBI taxonomy): domain Eukaryota; kingdom Metazoa; phylum Chordata; class Mammalia; order Rodentia; family Muridae; genus Montemys; species Montemys delectorum. Next base: position 1,024 of record JADRCD010100155.1, on the reverse strand, counting down.
GAATCAGATGTAATTAGGGTCTCTTTATTCAAGCTCAAGCTTGGGCTTTCCACAAATCCTGATACAGCAGGAAGGTGGAGTCGTGAGCCTCGTTTTCAGTAAGTACTTAAGCAAGAAGGGGGTATCTAGTCTGGTACACATCTGACTGGGGGGATATTATGACCTTTAACTAAATTGGCTGGTGCTGGGAGCCAAATCATAAACTTAAATTGTGTTTTCCTCCTGAGTGGTGTTAGGAATTGAAGTGTCAGGGGTGGGCTTGTAATCTAGGGATACAAATTTATTGGGAAACAAACTGGAAACTGGTGCTAGGAGCAAGTTTTGTTGGGGGGGAGTGGTAACCTGGAAACTGAAGCTAAACATAGGTCTTGTTGGGGGGTAGCCTGGAAACTGGTGCTAGGAACTAGCCTGTTAGTTTACTTGTGCTCAGCCTTAGGTCAGGATCTCTAAGATGAAGTCTGAACCAAAAAAAAATTGATCTCTCAATATTTTGTCTTATCTTTGATAGGTAGGTGTTCCCCACCCCTCTAATATAGAGTGCAATGGATGTGTGTTGCCTGGTAGGAAATTTTTGTGAGGTCCTGATAAGTAGGGCTACTGGGATTAAAATATGTTTTTTGAGTTTTGGAACATGACACTTAGGAATGAGGATAGGATAGTGGAGGCATGGTCACAGTAGGGAGAAAAGCAGGGTGCTTCACTAGGATGCTTAGTTAGTCCTCTGGCAATGCAATAGAGTATGACAGCTCACACAATAATGTCTATTATAGAACTGGTAATAAGATTAAATGATTGGATCTTGAGGAGCAGGAGATGTAAATATCTTCGCTGGACAGAATGCTTGTCTATTCTTAGTTACTCCTAATGCCTCAGTTCCATGTAGGCAGCATTAGTTTCCCCCCTGAAACCCAAGCTTTCACTTTAGTAGTGGTGGTGTCTTTCTAATCACAGCTGTTGAGTCATCCCTACCTGACTACAGCCACCAATTCTATGAGTGTGTGTGTGTGTGTGTGTGTGTGTGTGT
>JADRCD010100150.1:0-10562 GCA_019843815.1 Montemys delectorum | reverse complement strand
CATTGATAATTGATTAGGCCATCCTCTGCCACATATGCAGCTGGAGCCATGAGTCCAACCATGTAGACACTTTGGTTGGTAGTTTAGTCCCTGGGAGCTCTGAGGATACTAGTTAATTCATATTGTTGTTCATCCTAAGGGGTTGCAAACCCTTCAGCTCCTTGGGTCCTTTATCTAGAGTCTCCTTGGAGACTCTGTGCTCACTCCAATGGATGGCTGCGAGCATCTACTTCTGTATTAGTCGGGCACTGTCAGGGCCTCTCAGGAAACAGCTATATCAGTCTCCTGTCAGCCAGCAATTGCTGACATCCACAATAGTGTCTGGATTTGCTGAATGAATATGGAAAGGATTCCCAGGTGGAGCAGTCTCTGGATTGTCCTTCCTTCAGTCTGTGCTCCATAGTTTGTCTCTGCAATTCCTTCCATGGGTATTTTGTACCCCCATCTATGAAGGATCGACGTAGCCACACTTTGGTCTTCCTTCTTCTTGAGTTTCTTGTGGTTTGTGGATTGTATCTTGAGTATTTCAAGCTTCTGGATATAAGTGGATAATGTCCACTTCTCAGTGAATGCATACCATGTGTGTTCTTTTGTGATTGGGTTATTTCACTCAGGATGATATCTTCCAGATCTATCCACTTGCCTAAGAATTTCATAAATTCATTGTTTTTAATAGCTGAGTAGTACTCGATTGTGTAAATGTATCACATTTTCTGTATCCATTCCTGTGTTGAGGGACATCTGGGTTGTTTCCAGTTTCTGGCTATTATAAATAAGGCTGCTATGAACACAGTAGAGCATGTGTTCTTATTATATGTTGGAGCATCTTATGGGTATATGCCCAGGAGTGGTATTGCTGGGTCCTCTGGTAGTACTATGTCCTATTTCCTGAGGAAACTGGACTGATTTCCAACTTATTTCCAGAGTGGTTGTACCAGCCTGCAATCCCACCAGCAATATAGGAGTGTTCCTCATTCTCTACAACTTTGCCAGCATCTGGTGTCACCTGAGTTTTTGATCTTAGCAATTCTGACTGGTGTGAGGTGGAATCTCATGGTTGTTTTGATTTGCATTTCCCTGATGACTAAGGATGTTGAACATTTCTTTAGGTGCTTTGCAGCCATTCAGTATTCATCAGTTGAGAATTCTTTGTTTAGATCAGTACTCCATTTTTTAACAGTGTTATTTGGTGCTCTGGAGTCTAACTTCTTGAGTTCTTTGTATATATTGGATATTAGCCCTCTATCAGATATAGGATTGGTAAAGATCTTTTCCCAATCTGTTGGTTGTCATTTTGTCCTATGAACAGTGTCCTTTGCCTTACAGAAGCTTTGTAATTTTATGAAGTCCTATTTCTCAATTCTTGATCTTAGAGCATAAGCTATTGGTATTCTGTTCAGGAAATTTTCCCCTGTGCCCATGTGCTCGAGGCTCTTCCCCACCTTCTTTTCTATTAGTTTCAGTGTATCTGGTTTTATGTGGAGGACCTTGATCCACTTGGACTTGAGCTTGTACAGGAAATAGGGATGGATCAATTTGCATTCTTCTACATGCTAATTGCCAATTAAGTCAGTATCATTTGTTGAAAATGCTGTCTTTTTTCCATTGGATGGTTTTAGCTCCTTTGTCAAAGATTAAGTGACCATAGGTGTGTGGGCTCATTTCTGGGTCTTCAGTCTCTTCTATTGATCCACCTGCCTGTCACTGTACCAATACCAGGCAGTTTTTATCACAATTGCTCTGTAGGAAAGCTTAAGGTCAGGGATGGTGATCCCACCAGATGTTCTTTTATTGTTGAGAATAGTTTTTGATATCCCAGGTTTTTTATTATTCCAGATGAATTTGCAAATTGCTCTTTCTAAGTCTGTGAAGAAGTGAGTTGGAATTTTGATGGGGATTGGGTTGAATCTGTAGATTGCTTTCTGCAAGATGGCCATTTTTACTACATTAATCCTGCCAATCCACAAGCATGGGAGATCTTTCCTTCTTCTGAGATCTTCTTCAATTTCCTTCTTCAGAGACCTCACGTTTTTGTCATACAGATCTTTTAATTGCTTAGTTAGATTCACACCAAGGTATTTCATAATATTTGTTACTATTGTGAAGGGTGTTGTTTCCCTAGTTTCTTTCTCACTCTGTTTATCCTTTGTATAGAGGAAGGCCACTGATTTGCTTGAGTTAATTTTATATCCAGCTACTTTGCTGAAGTTATTTTATTAGGCTTAGTAGTTCTCTGGTGGAATTTTTGGGGTCACTTAAGTATATTATCATATCATCAGCAATAATGACTTCTTCCTTTCTAATTCGTATCCCTTTGACCTTCTTTTATTGTCTAATTGCTCTGGTTAGGACTTGAAGTACAATATTGAATAGGATTGAATACGTAGGGAGAGAGTGGGCAGCCTTGCCTAGTCTCTGATTTTAGTGGGGTTGCTTCAAGTTTGTCTCCATTTACTTTGATGATGGCTACTGGTTTGCTGTATTTTGCTTTTATGATGTTTAGGTATGGGCCATGAATTCCTGATCTTTCCAAGACTTTTATCATGAAGGGGTGTTGGATTTTGTCACATGCTTTCTTAGCATCTAATGAAATGATCATATCGTTTTTTATTTGAGTTTGTTTATATAGTGAATTAGGTTGATGGATTTCTGTATATTGAACTACCCCTGCATCCCTGGGATGAAGCCTACTTGATCATGATGGACGATTGTTTTGATGTCCTCTTAGATTTGGTTTGCAAGAATTTTATTGAGTATTTTTGCATTGATATTCATAAGGGTAATTGGTTTGAAGTTTTCCTTCTTTGTTAGGTCTTTGTGTGGTTTAGGTATCAGAGTAATTGTGGCTTCATAGAATGAATTGGGTAGAGTACCTTCTGTTTCTATTTTGAAGAATAGTTTGAGGAGTAGTTGTATTAGGTCTTCTTTGAAGGTCTGATAAAACTCTGCACTAAACCCATCTTGTCCTGGTCTTTTTTTGGTTGTGAGACTATTCATGACTGTTTCTATTTCTTTAGGTGGTATGGGTCTGTTTAGATTGTTGATCTGATCTTGATTTAACTTTGATACCTGGTATCTGTCTAGACAACTGTCCATTTCATCCAGGTTTTCCAGTTTTGTTTTTGTTTTTGTTTTTGTTTTGTTTGAGTATAGGCTTTTGTAGTAGGATCTTAAGATTTTTTGGATTTCCTCAGTTTTTGTTGTTATGTCTCCCTTTTCATTTCTGATTTTGTTAATTAGGATACTGTTTCTGTGCCCTCTAGTTAATCTGGATAAGGGTTTATCTATTTTGTTGATTTTCTCAAAGAACCAGCTCCTGGTTTGGTTAATTCTTTGTATAATTTTTTTTTGTTTCCATTTGGTTGATTTCAGCTCTGGGTTTGATTATTTCCTGCCATTGACTCCTCTTGGGTAAATTTGCTTCTTTTTGTTCTAGAGCTTTCAGATATGCTGTCAAAGTGCTGCTGTATGCTCTCTCTAGTTTCTTTTTGGAGGCACTCACAGCTATGAGTTTTCTTCTTAGGACTGCTTTAATTGTGTCCCATAAGTTTGGGTATGTTGTGGCTTCATTTTCATTAAACTCTAAAAAGTCTTTAATTTCTTTCTTTATTCTTTCCTTGACCAAGTTATCATTGAGTAGAGTGTTCTTAAGCTTCTATGTGTATGTGGGCATTCTATTGTTTATGTTGTTATTTAGGAACAGCCTTAGTCCGTGATAATCTGATAGGATTCAAGGAATTATTTCAATCTTCTTGTATCTGTTGAAGCCTGATTTGTGACAGATTATATGGTCAATTTTGGCAAAGGTACCATGAAGTGCTGAGAAGAAGGTATATCCTTTCGTTTTAGAATAAAATGTTCTATTGATATCTGTTAAATCCATTTGTTTCATAACTTCTGTTAGTCTCAATGTGCCTTTGTTTAGTTTCTGTTTCCATGATCTGTCCATTGCAGAGAATGGGGTGTTGAAGTCTCCCTCTATTATTGTGTGTGGTACAATGTGTGCTTTAGTAAAGTTTCTTTTATCAATGTAGATGCCTTTGCATTTGGAACATAGAGATTCAAAATTGAGAGTTCATCTTGGTAGACCTTACCTTTAATGAGTATGAAGTGTCCCTCCTTATCTTTTTTGATCACTGTAGGTTGAAAGTTGATTTTATTCGATATTAGAATGGCTACTCCAGCTTGTTTTTTGGGACCATTTGCTTGGAGAATTGTTTTCCAGCCTTTTATTCTGAGGAAGTGTCTGTCTTTGTCACTGAGGTGGGTTTCCTTTATGCAACAAAATTTTTGGTCCTGTTTATATACTCAGTCTGATAGTCTATATATTTTATTGGGGAATTGAGTTCATTGATATTAATAGATATTAAGGAAAAGTAATTGTTGCCTCCTGTTACTTTTTGTTGTTAGAGTTAGAATTCTGTTCATGTGGCTATGTTCTTTTAGTTTTATTGAAAGTTTATTTGCTTTTTCTAGGATGTTGCTTCCCTCCTTGTGTTGGAGTTTTCCATTTATTATCCTTTGAAGGGCTGGATCTATAGAAAGATATTGCATAAATTTGGTTTTGTCATGGAATACCTCGGTTTCTCCGTCTATGGTAATTGAGAATTTTGCTGGATATAGAAACCTGGGCTGGCCTTTGTGTTCTCTTAGGGTCTTTATGACATGTGCCCAAGATCTTCTGGCTTTCATAGTCTCTAGCAAGGATCCTGGTGTAATTCTGATAGTATCTGCCTTTGTATATTACTTGACCTTTTTCCCTTTCTGCTTTTAATATTCTTTCTTTGTTTTGTCCTTTTGGTGTTTTGATTATTATGTGACAGGATGAATTTCTTTTCTGATGCAAACTATTTGGAGTTCTGTAGGCTTCTTAGATGTTCATGGGCATCTCTTTCTTTAGGTTAGGGAAGTTTCCTTCTATAACTTTGTTGAAGATATTTACTGGCCCTTTAAGTTGGAAATCTTTACTCTCTTCTATACCTATTATCCTTAGGTTTGGTCTTCTCAATGTATCCTGGATTTCCTGGATGTTTTGAGTTAGGATCCTTTTACATTTTTCATTTTCTTTGATTGTTGTGTCAATGATTTCTATGGTATCTTCTGTACCTGAGATTCTCTCTTCTATCTCTTGTATTCTGTTGGTGATGCTTTCATCTATGGGTCCTGACTTCTTTCCTAGGTTTTCATTCTCCAGAGTTGTCTCCCTTTGTGATTTCTTAATTGTTTCTACTTCTATTTTTAGATCCTGGATGATTTTGTTCAATTCCCTCTTCTGTTTGGCTGTGTTTTCCTGTAATTCTTTAAGGGATTTTTGTGTTTCCTCTTTAAGGGCTTCTACCTGTTTACCTGTGTTCTCCTGTATTTCTTTAAGGGAGATATTTATGTCCTTAAAATTCACTATTAGCATCATGAGATATGATTTTTAAATCTGAGTCTTGGTTTTCCAGTGTGTTGGGGTATCCAGGACTTGCTGTGGTGGGAGTACTGGGTTCTGATGATATCAAGTAGTCATGGTTTTCTATTGATAAGTTTCTTGCATTTGTCTTTCATCATCTGTTAATCTCTGGTGTTAGATGTTCTTGCTGTCTCTGGCTGGAGCTTGTTCCTCCTGTGGATCTGTAAGCCTGTGTCAGCACTCCTGGGAAATCAGCTCTTCCCTGGTAAGACCCATGCACAGAGGGCTGTGGATCATCCGTCCCTCCTGGGTGCAGATGGATGAATGAATGATCCTTTCCAAGTTGCTCTGCAGATTCTGTGGCCTGTGCCTCCTGGCTGGTCCTGCCTTAGAAAGTCACAGGAGAGAAGATGGGGATCTCGCCTGAGTCTTGGGGTCAGAGCACTCTCTGGAGATCTACTTTCCCCTGGCAGGAAAGGTGCACAGAGGGCTGTGGAACAGGTGTACCTCCTGGTTGTAGATGGAGGTAGAAAGGCTAGCTATATTTTAAAAAGCACATTAAATAAAGATTACACATTATCTCTTTTGTTGTGGCTTCTAATAATGTAAATAAAATTTTAATCACTACATTCTTAGTTCAATTTCTAGGTCCAAGAGGGAAATTTCTAGATGTTTTTTAGTCATATAGTCATATGTCTCAAAGTAATGTTTCAACCCTCCATATTTATCAATACCCCCATAATACTCATATGCAGTCTTATTATTATGAGAAACATATTTCTATGACAGCATGTTTAATTAAAAAAATGGAAAACCCACATACATTCCCCAATAAAATATCAAAAAAATAAATGATAATACACTTATATAATAAAAGTTTTCTAAGAGAGATCAATATGAGCAGTCATGAAAATGGACTTGAGACTTATTTTAAGTGATAAAAAGCTCACAAAATGAGGGAAATATGCATTCATCTTTATGATCATGCAATAATATGTAATATTATTTACATACTCAGCAGATGCTATATCATGAGCTTAGCTCATAAGTTATATGTAAAGATGGAGTAAGGAAGGACTTCCATTTTGTTGATTCTGATACTGTAGATTGTTTGTACTTTGATGAATGTATAGTGTTTTACAAGCTTGAAGGCAATAAAGATGGATAACTTGTGCAGGTATCATTTTAGTTTGAAAATGGAAGCCTTGAGGCACCCTCATGTATATCCTATGTATGATACATTTATTGCCCTTGACCCAAAATTCACTTTGTACGTACGCTTTTAACAATGTTGCCTAAATCTTATATTAATCACTAGTGAGTTGTTTCCTGGGTATATATAGTTGGGGATGGAGGGGGAATGTTGGATGATGTATATTACTTCGTGAGCACATTTGAGAGGCTAATGCCTGGAGTCCTCAGCTCAGTACTCCCTCAAGTTAATGAGATCACACAGCTGATAATTACTTCCATTCAGGCATCTCCTTACTATGACTCCAAGCTAATTTAAAGGTATGAATTACTTTTTCTTTCTATTCTGAGGCCACAAAAAAATGTGGACTCTACCCTTTACAAATCACCTCAAGTCTTCCTAGATTCACTTCGGTTTATGCAGACGTGTGTCAGTGGAAATTGATTTGTCCCTGCCTGCCTGGTGAGAGCGCTGAGGTCACCTGTTTGCAGAATATTTCTGTTAAGTGCTGTTATACCAATTGCATCTGGCTAAGCTCTCGGTGGCAGGGGCTGCTGGAGTGATCACTCACAAAAGTCTTGTATATATTGCAACCTTAACAGGGAGATGGTCACTAACAACAACAACAAAACACCGTTGCCAAGAAGGTCACACTGTAATTTTGTAATTGGCTGCATTAAATAACCAGTAATGTGTCACAGATGGATGTGCTCGCCTGTATAATGAAATTTTGTGGGCTAGGCTGCATCTAGTCATCACTCAAAGTTCTAAAAGTTGAATACTTCCAATCCTCAGTTACATTTTCATGTCTGTAGAGACTTTACTAGCCCTGTTTCACCAACTACTTTGACAAAAAGCTTTTTCTGTGGCTGAGGAGTGAATATCAGAACCATTACACAATAGACTATCTATTAATGTCTTTGTTTATTTTAGAGTTCAGTATGTTTCAAAAATTAATTTGTCCTGATTTGTGACATGGAAATGATGAATGCCTACCAGAGTGATATTCCTTTTTTTTTTTTTTTTTTTGAGTAATATTCCTATAGGGCACAACAGAGTGACATTCCTATAGGGCACAACAGAGTGATATTCCTGTAGGGCATGGCAAAATAAGTAAATATCCAGAGCTGGAGAGGTGACTGAGTCAGTAAAGTGCTTGGAAGCAAATGCAAGGATCTGAGTTAATATCCCCAGAAGCAACATAAAATTCCTAGCACTGAGGACCCTACCTATAACCTCAACCTTAGGGGGAAGGGAACATGAAATCGGTAGGCCTCTAAAGCTTGTTGTCTGTTTAACACAAGCAAATTAGTGAGCCTCACTTTTAGTGAAAGATCCTGTTTTAAAAAAAATAGCGATGCACTGACATTGAATAGATGTCTAACATTGACTTCTGGCCTCCACATTCTCACACATACAAGTACGTTCACCACATATAAAACATCTCTCTCTCTCTCTCTCTCTCTCTCTCTCACACACACACACACACACACACAGTTATTAATTACAATTCAAACCATGATTTTAATGCTTATGAATACATAAGCATTCTGCAAAAAGTTACATTTTGTCAAAAGTAAATGTGAAATATAGCTCCAGACATCAAAATTTTGTAACAATTGGGTTACTAAAAAAACAAAAAACAAAAACCAACCAAACAAAAACACTATATATACTTGGAATGAATAAAGGACTATACACAACTTTCTAAGCTTCATAAATTCAAAAGCTTCTTTGTGTGGAGCACTGCTTAGAAATGGAACTTGAGTATCACAAGAAAATTCAAAAACATGTAAATACGAAATAAATAGAATTGCTTAATAAGTTTAAATGATACCACCTAATATAATACCTTTTAAAGTATTAGTATAAAATAAATGCAGAAATATCAATATGGAAACAGCTGTACCAAATGCCCCGGAAACTGAATTTGAAATCCAGTCAATATTTCTCTACGTAGTGTTCACTTATACCCATAACATTGAATTGATTTAAAACTGGTATCAAGAGATGTCTCCATGATTGGTTGCTTCCTGATTCTTTTAAAATTAAAAGTGAATTCTCCATTTTACCCTATTTATTTTCAGAACACTTAAAACTAGATACAATATTTAATCACATTAAATATCCCAGTACCTAGGTTTGCCTAGGGCGGTTCCCACTTGCCACAGCCTTCCTTAATACAGATGAGATGTTTCTGTATGTCAATATCTGGCACACCTGTGATATGCATTTATATTGTCAGGTACTACAAATCTTTTTCCAATGAAGATTAAAATATTTAATTATTTAAAAGCGGGACATCTGATATCTTTCCTGCATATCTAACATATAGTTCTTTTTGATTCTATGGCTATTTACAGTTAAGTACACATCAGAATCAGAATTTCTTCACAGGGCATCTTGGAAGATGCACACTGAGGGAACCAGCTTGAAGGGACTCAGGTCTACAGATAAAATATATATCCTTTATGCTAAATGGTTGCAGATGAAAGGAGTGAACTGGCCTGTTAGCATTTCAAGCATTAAGAGTACAAGAGCCTAATGATGCATTCAGATAATACTGTGGGAAGAAGCTGAGGTCAGAAGCAAACTAATGTGTGATGAGGGGAACGACAGCATTACCTCTCTTGATTGCCGACTCTAACGTGAGATGAGGGGACACCACGCTACCTCTCCTGATCTCCTACGCTCTTTGCTTTGCAACTGCTGTGCAAACAGGTTGAACACAGAACTTCCACAACACAAAGATGGCAGATCTTGGCCTTAAGCACAGATCATAGTCACACTCAGGACCCGCCATGCTGACTTGCTTTGCTGGTACTATCTCCACTGGTCTTATCACTCCTCGCCACAAAGGATTCCTTAAAACCTAATGGTTATTGCAGAGGAAGAAGCCTATTGAAATCTGGGTTGTACCTGTGAAAGACATGCAACATTTTTTTTTTCTGATTTAGCTTGCTTGAAATGATGATCTATAGTTTTCCATTTAAGTTTCTGTAAATGACAGGAATTTCTTGTTCTTTATGATCAAGATTTTTATATACCACATTTTATAGCCTGTTGGTGGGCAATCAGGCAGATCCTTTTACTTTGGCTATTGAGAATAACAAACCAGTAAGCGTCAAGGTGCAGATCCCTCTGAGGCATGCTTATTTATAATCTCTTGAGTATTCCCAAGAGAGATTTAATTGAATCAAATGGTATCTGTTGTTGGTTTTCAGGTAGCCATCTATAATGATTTTCAACCAGTGTCTGCACAAATTTATACCCCAACCAGTGGTTTACAAAGACTCATGTTCCTTCACCTTTTCTCTAGCATTTATCATTTGCTTTCTGGGTTCCAGACAATCTAATTGGGGTGACATGGATGCTAAATGCAGTTTTGATTTAAAATTCTTTGGTAATCAAGAATGCTGAACCTTTTTATATGTTGTTTATCCTTTTGCTTACTTTCTGATAACTGTTTAATTTATACAATCATTTATTCATTGGGTTATCATTGGTTTTTAATTTCCTAAATTCTTTATATAAATATGAACTTCCTACCAGATGTGCCGTTTACAAACTTTAGTTCCAATCCTGTAGAATATCTCTTCATTCCAGTCAATGGTTCCTTTGTTGTATGGAACTTTTTAATTTCATATGATCCCATTTTTAATTCTTACAATTATTTCTGGTATCTTAAAATTTTTCCAGAAAGCCTACAACTGCAACACAGCATAAATGGCACCAGGTACAGAAAACATATGGTCTCTCAACAGAAGCAGAAAAAGCCTTGGCAAACCTCAACAAACTTTTATCATAAAAACCATGGAAATACTGAAAATTCAAAGAACATTTCCCAACAAAACAAAGACTGTCTCAAACAAACCCATAGCTAATTGTGCACTAAATTAGAAAACAACAACAACAACAAAACAAACAAACAAAGCCAACAAAAAGCATTTTATCTAAAATCAAGAGTGAGACAAA
>JADRCD010100144.1:0-15187 GCA_019843815.1 Montemys delectorum | reverse complement strand
GTTACCTCACTCAGGATGATACTCTCCAGATCCATCCATTTCCCTAATAATTTCATAAATTCATTGTTTTTTATAGCTGAGTAGTACTCCATTGTGTAGATGTACCACACTTTCTGTATCCATTCCTCTGTTGAGGGACATCTGGGTTGTTTCCAGTTTCTGGCTATTATAAATAAGGCTGCTATGAACATGGTGGAGCATGTGTCCTTATTACATGATGGAGCGTCTTGTGGGTATATGCCCGGGAGTGGTATGGCTGGGTCCTCTGGTAGAACTATGTCCAATTTCCAGAGGAACCGCCACACTGATTTCCAGAGTATACCTCTGTATCTTGGACCTAAAAATAAAATATGTATTACTGATGGAGACAGGTGTGCCACTTTCCAAGGTCTGTTTGTACACAAAGCTGTCCACCCACCTAGGATCCAAAGATGAATGGCACAAATTCTTAAAGAACCCAGGACTGGAGCAGCCACCAACTCCTGTGTGGTGTTACTGGAGTTGAGAGTGTTAAAATATGATCATCTTAATGAGCCACATGGGGCTGAAATATCCTCCTTTATGCCCAACTCACTCTGTTGCACATTGACACCATCTAAGATTCATTGAAATCAGTGTATTTCCCGTGAATCCTTTTTATAAAATGCAGCTCGGCATGTTTGTGTGACCACTATAGCATTATGGATGATCCCATAATGTGTATATGTGCTAATGAAGGTCCCAACTGCCCAAGGCTGCCCAATGGTGATATGATTGGTATGAATGTGCCTTGGCCACTGGTAAGTCAGGAGGACAAATAACAAGGTGCATAGAAACACCTGCAGAAAAAGGGTGAGTGAACAGCAGAGCACTGGGATGCTAAACTAATTTTTCCACCCCTTCTTCTAACACACTTCTTTCCCTCACACCCCACTGATATGAGTAGAGCACAGAACCACAGGGACCCATTTTTCTGCTTTCGTACTTATTCTTTGAATGCCTTATCCTCATAACCCAGTAATAGTAATCTATTAAGAACAAAAATGAGACCGCTATTTTCTTATTCACTCTTAATGCATTCTTTGTTGCAGAGAGAAAAACACCTATGAATGTCCAGACTACAAAACCAGTGGCCCCAACTCCTGTTTCTTTAGCAAGCAGTACACTTCCATATGGAAAATCTACATCATCACAGTAAATGCCACAAACCAAATGGGAAGCAGTACCTCTGATCCACTTTATGTGGATGTGACTTACATTGGTAAGTAAACATGCCCTGTGGCTATTTTTAATTGTAAAATACATATAACAAAATCTTCATTTTAAAATAATAGTAAACTGTATAATTCACAAGATTAGTTCATTCAGAAATTTACATATCCATTAATTAATTCTATCTTCCTTCTGAGGGAAAAAAGCTATTTTAAATTGTTTCCAAATAAATCTGCCCCTGTGTTTCAAATAATACTCATATTGGATATGTTCCTTAGACTTAATTGTCCCACTTTTGCACCTGGAATACAGGTTCATGACATTTGGGGAGGGACTTAAATGATGATGCATTATTAGAGCATTATTTTATTTTCTTAATTGAAAATAGATTCTTCTTGTACACAATACATCCTAACCCCAGTGTCCCCTCCCTCCATCCCTCCCTGGTATGCATTTAAGAAATCTTAATGAGGTATATGGCTATAGGATGTCCCTCACCCTCCCAAAAGTCACTCCCACTCCTGAGAAGTGGATGGCCAAGTCCACACCCTGAGTCCACACTGGGAGGTGACAGCATTGCTTCTAGGTAAATAATATACTGCGAAATTTTGTTTAAATCTTCTGCCTTAATATGTCTTTAGTTCTGTTTTTAATTCTGTATAGGCAGCCATTGTGATCCCCTTTTTTTATCCCCCAACTTGATGTACAAAGGCTTTGGTCTACCTAGGAGTGAATTGAGGTATTGAGGTAGCCAGCACTTGCCTGTACAACTGACTTGAAACCATCTTACAAAACTGCATACCTTAATAAATTAAAGAAAGAAATATTAGTCATTTGCTAGTGGAAATTCAGTAAACATTTGATGAATGAATGAATGAGCCAACAAGCTGGTTTAGAGTTAATTAGGGGAAACACTATCAAAAAGTTCAAGTGCTGTGCATATCTTAATCATTTACTATCTGGCAGAGTTAATGCTGTTCTCCATAAGGAGTAATGCATATTTTGAGTATATAACATCTTTAATTGATAAAGGCAAAAATCTGTAAACTTGTAACCTGCAAAACTATAAATATGAATGGATGATGCACAAAGGGATGTGCAGTTTTTCTTCAAGGAAATGCTTGCTCCCAACTAAGGGAAATAAATTATTTCAAGTCTCTTTCCCAATAATGTCATATAGCAACTTCAACTTGAAACTCCCATCTCCACTGTTATTGCATAGCCATTGCTCTGAGGAAAAGAACATAAATATGTATATGAATCTGGTTGGTGCTAAGTAGAAAATACAGTCAAAACAAAATCTCAGTTGATTGTTGTTGTTGCCATTCAAACCCTTTGTTCACATACAAACATGATTGATTACATATTAAGAGGAAAAATGTATTTATCATGTCCTCTAGAAGCTCATGATACAGTGGAGAAATTGAACTGGTAGGAAATGCAAGCTATGTTAGAGAACAGAAAAGAACGCCCAAGCAGTGAAGGAAACTAAAAATGTTTTTGTATCTACAGTTGAACCAGAGCCTCCTCGGAACCTAACTTTAGAAGTAAAACAATTAAAAGACAAAAAAACATACCTGTCGGTAAAATGGTCCCCACCCACCATAACTGATGTAAAAACTGGTTGGTTTACAATGGAATATGAAATTCGATTAAAGTCTGAAGAAGCAGAAGAGTGGGAGGTAAGTCAAACAGAAGCTTACTGGAGGAATCATGTCCTTTGGCAAGGATAAACCTCTCATGACAAAAGAGATCATTTCTCTAATTAGTTGCCCACCATGTTGGCATCCCCTTGTAGACATCGCCCTCCTGGGTATGGAAATTCCTCTCCCTTCTAATGAGATCTAAAGCTGTTCACACTCAGAACTCTCAGAAAGACAGCTACTTGAACTGGACAGGCTCCCAACTTGCCTTTCTAAAGATGTATCTGATCCAGATGCCTCTGGAAGAACATAAACTATGCTGAGGCTGGAGGCAAGAGAAGTTCAGTTTAATCTGTACATGGTCAATATGTTTTTAAAGAAATACTTTGTAACACTTCATTAGAAAAAGATAAGATCACAATTACAAGCATTACAATATTCTGCCCTTAAGTATTTCAGTATATGTGTCTGTTGAAAGGGGGGGACATTTGCAAATGTAGTCAAAATTAGGATTATGTATTTTTTAAAGGTAATTAAAATCCCTAAATAACATAGTAATTAGTCTATATTTTATTCTTCCCTGTCTTGGCTTCTTCAAAATAAAATATCTATTAACTAGTTTTCTAAACCAAAGTCTACTCCAAGACAGTTTTGATGCAGTGAAGACAGGAGGTCACATCAGGATGTCTCACAGTTTTCACATTTTATTCGTCCTTTGTTTAATCACTTAGCTGCTGTCCCTGCTTCAGTGACTTTTGCAACCAGACTTGAGATTTAAGGACTGAATTAGATTCAAGTTTAATAACATGTATCTCAACACACTGTATAAATAATTAGTAAGAACTTCATACTACATTCATCATCATCATCATCATCATCATCATCATCATCATCATCAAGAGGCATGAGCCATCTGGTCTACCTCATATAAATGATACTTAATCTAAGTCCTAGGTTAGGGAGGTATAAATCTGGTATCTTCGTTGCTAAGTATCACTTTATTTATGTACAATTACTTCAACATTCATGAAGACTTGGATTTTTTCTACTTAGTAGTTTTAGCACCAACAAAAAATTCTTCAACTCAATTACTTCACTGGAGTTTGTAAACTAATAACTTTATTATCTCTCATAAGTATGAGTTAATTTGTCACCAAGTATCCTCTTGTGTTTTGGGGTTTTTTTGTTTGTTGGTTGGTTTATTTGTTTGTTTGTTTGTTTTGAGACAAGGTTTTTCTGTGCTGCCCGAGCTTTCCTGGAACTCACTCTGTAGATCAGACTGGCCTCAAGCTCACAGAGATCTGCCTGCCTCCCTTTTTAAATTTTGTGAGGAAGACAGAAAGGATAGAATAGAATGGTGCAAACAAGGCATTATCTAAACAAAGCCATGCAGCCCAAATCCCCAATACTTTATGTTTTAAAAAAGGCTCTTTCCTCATAAAAAAATTCAGAAGTAACTCCTGTTTTCTTTGTTCCTCCTTAGATCCATTTTACAGGTCATCAAACACAATTTAAGGTTTTTGACTTATATCCAGGACAAAAGTATCTTGTCCAGACACGCTGCAAGCCAGACCATGGATATTGGAGTAGATGGAGTCAGGAGAAATCTATTGAAATACCAAATGGTAAGTGTTTGGGCTATACTTTTTAACCTGTATTTATAAATAATATAAACAATAAAACTGCATGTAATATCTATTCTTATAGAAATTATTTTGAGCCTTACCTAGAAAAAGTAGCTAGAAATGTGATAATCATCTCTTGATCTAACAAAAAGACATTTGAAAAATTGTATTACTGCCTGAATCACAATTGCTAAACACCAGATTTTAGAATAAAGTTGCAGGTATTAGCTTATAATATCTTCCAAGGACTAACTGGTCATTCTTATAACTCCCTGTCTGTATTATGCCTACCAACTATTGATGGATTGCTTTTCAAGTCAAGAGATACAAGTAGAAAAAAAAAATCTTGAGTCCATGAGTTTTGTGTGTTATGTTGTCTGGCTGTTTGGTTTTTAATGATGATGTTATATGTGATCAAAGCTCTCTGGCTGTTTGTCTTTTAGACTTCACCTTGAAAGACACAACTGTGTGGATCATTGTGGCCGTTCTCTCTGCTGTCATCTGTTTGATTATGGTCTGGGCAGTGGCTTTGAAGGGCTATAGGTACTATACTGTCTCTCAGCCCTTCTCTTGGTCATTGTTATTGGGAATAATGACAAAAAGCACTGATACAAAGATGATGGAAACCAACAAACAGCCTAAGCGCCTTATTCATCCATTATTACCAGTAATTTTGCTCATACAAAAAAAAATGATCTTTTTTTCAGAGGCTTTTTTAAAAAAAAACTTATTTAAATGTACTTATTTAAATCCAGTGCTCTTTCCAACAAATAGGGACTTAGAGCTGTAAAACTGTGGAAATCTGGCAAAGGCAGCCAACACTGAGAAAACCAAATAGAATAATCTAGTAGCCTGAAATCATCATCCAAAATTAGCCATCCTAGGGTGTAGTGTATGTCTTCACAATTACCTTTAGCATTTACTATTACTTTCACACAGCTATAGATTTCAACCTCTTACAGCCCATGCATCAGCTATTTAGGAATTAGAAAGAAAAAGAAAAACTCTTTCAAGTATTAACAATGAAAAGATGAGTCATTTATCCACTCTCACAAATTATTTTATAGCATGATGACCTGCATCTTTCCACCAGTTCCTGGGCCAAAAATAAAAGGATTTGATACTCATCTGCTAGAGGTAAGTACCAGAAGCAGAGGATGCAGTGTGACTCACTGTTTGATGATAATTAAGTTCACACATGCACACACGATCCCCATCGATACAATCTGGCCCTTTTGATCATCCTTTTCCAGTGGTCCCTCCTCAGCAGCATGTATGTTAACAAAAGGAAGCATTTGGGATGAATGGGTTAGTGATCATATTCTAAATGTCAGTGAGCAAGGAGAGAAACCTAAGAAATACCCATATTCATGGGGAGGCATGCTATATTGCTCAGGGCTGCTACTGAAGACAGAGATGACCATTTTATTCAAATAATGAATCGTAACTAACTTATTACGATTATCTCCTTTACACATGAGTCAAAGCTTCCACTTGAATGTTCTTTCCATAAACTATTGTGACAGAATTTCCCATTATCCCCATGCTCCATGTGAGAAGTCAGTAGATCATGGGCTCATGTTTTCCTAAGTGCATTAGACTGATCTGAGACAAACCTAAAGCATTTGTCTCTAGGTTTAAATATATAGTTTCAATTTTACCTTAACAGTGATGTATAGAGAAGCTTTCACCTGTATTTAAAGGTAAATGCCAGCTAATGTTATTACCATGAATTTAACTTGTCTTCCAAAACATTTTCATTGCAACTATTACAGCAAGGACTAGAGCTAAGGAATTTGGGCTTCAGGTCCAGTGATCTTACCATCATTCTCCAGTCTAGTATTGACCTTTATAAAACCAACAGGAACATCTCAGCTAGGCAAGTTACCAACTGTCTATCTTACAACATAACCTGCTAGCCACAGAGACTTAATGATAAATGGCTATTTAGGCTTAAGCTTTGATATTCTTCCTTCCATTATCTCTAATGTTCAAAAGAGCCCTGCAGAAAACTACTGCTACTCCTGTTATAAAATAGGAGAAGCTGTGATCCAGCAAGGAGAGTAACCTACCTGAAGTCATAGCTACGTGATAAGGAATAAAAGCTAAAGCTTAAGCATATGGCCTACGTTAGAGGACTGGGAAGAGGAAAAGGTTGAGGTAAGAGGGAAAGAAGCAGGAGACAGTGTGGAATAGGAGGATGCAAGAGGAGGAAGAAGGAGATGAGAGAAGTAGAGAAGAAACTAAAAATGATCAGATTGGAAGAGAAAGGAAAGGAGAGGTAGGAACTAGGAACAGGAGTGTGAGAAGGAGGAGTGGCAGAACCCGGAGACAAGGACCAGTTCATTGTCACTATACTCCAGAAAGTGGTAGAATAGCCTAGAAGGCCAGCCACTATATCTCAGAATTACTCAGCCAGGGAGAACCAGTGTCACATGTATACGCAAACACTATGACGTCAAATGTTACACAAGACATTTTCATTTTGTAGTTATATATTTATGATACATTGAGTGTTATATGCCCATTAAGTTCATGACCACTATTAGAACCACAGGGATAAGGTAAGACATAAAGAGAAGTTTGGCAAGTAGTACTCAAAAGATTCCTCTAGGTGGCCTGTCACTCACATGTCTGCAGTCTGGGAGGGTGGGGAAGGATTCTGTGAAACTGCTCACAGAGGCCTTCTCCTGAGCAGAAGGAGGTGGAAAGCTCCCATTCCAAGACTAAGCAAGATACAGCCTGGCTGCTGCCCCAGGAACAAAGTCCCTTTACCCTGCTCAGATACCACTCAGCTGTGACGCCAAGGGTGGCGTGTGATGAAGCTAACAGCCATCTCTCCTTGTATCTGTGTTTCAATAGAAGGGCAAGTCTGAAGAACTGCTGAGTGCCTTGGGGTGCCAAGACTTTCCCCCCACTTCTGACTGTGAGGACTTACTGGTGGAGTTCTTGGAAGTGGATGACAATGAGGACGAGAGGCTAATGCCAGCCAATTCCAAAGAGCATCCAGGCCAAGGGGTTAAACCCACACACCTAGATCCTGACAGTGACTCTGGTCACGGAAGCTATGACAGCCATTCTCTTTTGTCTGAAAAGTGTGAGGAGCCCCAGACCTACCCCCCTACCTTGCACATCCCTGAGATCATTGAGAAGCCAGAGAATGCCGAGGCAAATATTCCTCCGATCCCAGACCCCCAAGGCACCACCCCCAATTCTCATGCAGATGCATCCAAATCCTCAACATGGCCTTTACCACCCGGCCAACACATGCCCAGATCTCCTTACCACAGCATTGCTGATGTGTGCAAGCTAGCTGGAAGTCCTGTGGATACACTGGACTCTTTCTTGGACAAAGCAGGGGAAAATGTTCTAAAGTCGTCTAAAGCCCTTGAGACTGGAGCAGAAGAAATGGCTGGGCAGGAAGGGACAAAAACCTTCCCTTCTGACAAACAAAACACATCTTGGCCAATGCGCCAGGAGAAAGGCCCCACTGTCTGTGCTAAACCCCCAGATTATGTGGAGATTCACAAAGTCAACAAAGATGGAATGCTATCATTATTTCCCAAGCAGAGAGAAAACAACCAGACAGAAAAGCCCGGGGTTCCTGAAACAAGTAAGGAGTATGCCAAGGTGTCTGGGGTTACAGATAACAACATCCTGGTGTTAGTGCCAGACTCCCGAGCCCAGAACACAACGTTGTTCAGGGAATCAGCCAAGAAGGCTCCACCATCACTTGAACAGAACCAATCTGAGAAAGATCTGGCCAGCTTTGCTGCAACCTCAAGTAACCGCAGACTCCAACTGGGCAGGCTGGATTACCTGGATCCTACATGTTTCATGCACTCCTTTCACTGATAGCTAGACTTACGGACCAGTTGGGTAGAATGTGATTTCTCTTCAGGTAACACTACAGAGTCATGAAGTAATGTGGTCTGCTAGCAAATGTTACAGGATATGGCTATAAAAAAAAACAAAGAAAAAAGAAAGAAAAACACTACTTCACTCCTTCTCACGCTTGTGTTCAGCACTTGCTTATTTTCAACAGCTGATATCTGGAACAAATTAACTTGTTTCCTATGATCTGTAGTTTGCTCTTTGCAAATATATATATAGATATATAGATATATATGTATATGTATATATATGTATATGTATACATATATATACATATATATACACACACACATACACACACACACAATGAAATAAAAGCACATCGCTTACTATTCTTGAGGGATGGTGCCAACAGGTATAGCCTCTGCAATAGATTTGTCATCTGACAGAAGGTATGAAATAGTCAAAATGATCTAGCACAAGAAGATGACAGATAGGTTGAAAATGCCATGAATATAGCTCTAAGACCTGATGGCTAAGCCTTTACACTCCTCTTTCATTTTCATGATGATGGTCCAGCTATTGCACTTTTTGGAAAGAATACATTCCAGGACACCAGCCAAATTGTTTACATCAGTCCTTATACCTTAATGACCCATTGCCTGTATGCAAATGGTATCATGCCCCCAATGTTTTCTTAATGTGATTTGAATATGTTAAGTATGGGTTATTCTGCTGAAACTTTATTTTATTCTAAGGCGTCTCAAGTGTATAGTTTGGGGAAATAAAATTTTCATACAAGAAAGGCCAATTAATTCCATGTAGTGAACCATTTCAAATGTTTTCCTTGCTTCATTTGAGCAGGAGATGTTATAAACCCTAGTATTTTCTTAGTAGAAAAAAAATTCCCAAAGACTAACTTTAATCTAAAAGGTAATCATTGCAGGACACTAATAGAAGTGTTGCCTTACTGTACATACGATTCTACTTTAATACAAACCCATAAGTCTAGCAATGTATTTTTGAAGACTATTTTTCTATCACTTAGGTAAAGTAAAGACTATTTTCTACCTTCCCAGTACTGATGTTTACGTAGTCAAGTGAGTAGAGTGATTTCTGCTGCAAGGTTACAGTGAGTATTCAAAGTTTATCAGGATATGCAGTCCCTATTAGACTGAAGTGCCAGGTAACCCATTGCCCATTGAGGAATGCAAAGTGGATGAAAACCTCAATTGAGTACAATAAAGTAAGGTTTATCTGATTATTTTTATCCCTAGGATAAAATAATAACAGTAACCATCACTGACTTTGGGTTTTAGGGCTTTCTATAGACCTAACATATTTTTCCCATGAGCTTAGGCCATCTGCCCACCTATGGGTGAGTCTCAAAGCACCATGAACAAGGGCAGTGATGACTACTGAGGGTTTCCAAGACAGAGATCTGACTTTGTTTTGTTTACTTTTACCTGAGCAATCCTGAACACAAAAGGATTTTAAGTAAAACCAAATGTCAGCATCTCCTTGGAATACATGCATTTGCAAGATCTTGGCAGAGGCTGTGCTCACGTCACAGATGTCCAGATAAAGGTTTTAGGAAAACGAGCATCTGCCCAATGATAACAGTTTTAAAGGTCAATGGATGGTAGAATCTTCAAGCCAACTCCAAGGGCAGGCTTCCTGAGAAGGTTCAAAGCAAAGCCCTGGATCTCCATTTAATACTTCCCCTCTGCTTTTCACCTATTGGCAAATCAGTTCTCTTCTTTCACCAACTGGATATAGAGACTCTGAACTCACCTCTTGTGATTTCATCATTTCACCCAACATGCACATGGTGGTAAAAGCAGTACTCAGAGATTCTCTGATGACGGAAAGGAAACATAGAACCAATGCTTCCAGAACTACGAATGCACGCAGCCAAAGCTTATATTCCTAATATATAAAATATCTTGTGAACAACAGAAGCATTTGGGAAAGTTGTCCAGGTTCATAAAATATCATGAATCCTCCCTACTGAATGTCTGAGAACCAACTGCATCTTTGAAGACATACAGAATTGGAGTCTAAATTTTACTTCATTTACTAGGCTCCCAGCATGCTCAAACTGGAGAAGCATTTTTCTCTATGATCATTTTCATGAAAAGTTATTTTTCCCTCTCTTGGAAAGTATGGAGCAAGTATATTAATTTGAAATGAGCAACACTGTATGTAAAGAGAAAACAAAATCAAAACTCTTAGTGATTTAAAATTCACATAGTAATACAGCTTTTATAAAGTCACACAAGACAATGACATGCAAAATACGTACAACCTCCAAGACAGTCAGTGAACCTAACTCACCTGGAAAGCTACTGACAAAGAAAATAAATGCCTAAGCCATGCAGACTAAACTTTCTTTGCCAACACATTCTATCCTTCTCCAGGAGATAAATAAATGCACTTATTTATAAATCACCACTTTAAAATTGATAATGCATATATTGCTCATAGTTTTAAATTTCTAAAAATCAGCTTTAGATATGTTATTTTGCAAATGTGGAAAATACGGCTGTCTAAAGTCAAGTTACATTCCACAAAAATAAGTTGGCATTCATGGAAGAAAACCAAATCTATATAGTTCTATTAATTTATTAGAATTTTTGTGGTCAAGACAGCTGTTTGGATGAAAGAAGGAATACTAGGAGTCAAAGACACCTGGGTTCTAGTTCTGTTTTGCCTTGGAAAGACCAATTAGCAATTCTAGTTTTCTTTGTGTTGGACCAATATTCTCTACAGCCTTTTGAAATTCAGCCTTCTTGATTCTATGACTTGATGAATAATCAAAACCAATCCTTTGCATCATAGTGAAGTTTTAATGCAGTTATAAAAATGTAGAGCCGCCTTCATTCATGTGTTCATTCTGCTTTGCTCTTTAAAGTCTCAGCACCCATTTGTCACATACTGATCATATATTTTATATTATATGAACACGATGTAAGTCAGACTCTAGGATCATGTGCAGATATGTGTGCTGAGGTAAGATATAGTGTTAAGAAAGACACAGGAAATGAGACACAAGTCTTTAGAAAAAGTGTGTTTTATGCTTCAAGCCATGCTCATTCCTGCATGGAGCCAACAGCCTCAAACCGCTGTTCTTGTATTTGGTTGTTCCCTGTTTTCTCATCATCCTGTTTAATGAATAACCATTGCCCGTGTAGCTTAAAGAACCTTTTGCTCTGAATCATTTTTTAAAATGTATAGTTTTCTAAGCAAATATCTAAAAATTTCAAGCTATGAAGTACATGGAAACTGAATATATTCATTTGGATGATTGATGGAACTTTCAGACACAAATGGCAAAATGTTCTCTGATAAGTTTTAACAAGTACATATAAGGAACTTCAATATGAGCACAACTTACCATCAGCAATGTCTCTGACTTTTAATAGATGATACATTCTCCTAAGTGCCTGAGACCAATCCTGGTAGTCAGTTATAGGTCAATGATTCACTGTAAACCTGTCTGGTGGGAAACAGTCAAGCCCTTGTTGCATGTGTAAAATTAAAGCTGGGAGACTCTACTTGATCCAAGGTGAATCCTCAGTCAATGAACAACCAAAGGACCAGAACTCCAGGGGAAAGTTTGCCCTGATGGAAAACTAGCTCCTTCATTTTCTTTTAGCTTTAGCTACCCATCATTTTTAAAATGACTCAGCTTGCCCTTAGCAACTTCAATTTAGCATAGACAAAAAAGAAAGAGATCTGTGTATGTTTTACAAAGTGCCTTTCTTTGTTTTTAAAAGGTTTCATTTTGGAAGAGAAGTACATTAATTGGAAAGCAAATTTGATCTTATATGGATTTCTTTTAAATAAATGGAGATATGAATGAAAAAGGGGGGATTACAAATGTTCTAAAAACTAACCAACAAAATGTGCAGGGATTTTTGCGTATAGTTTAATTGAATCATCAGAGAACTGAAGCGCATAGTATCAATCACTTTACCTGAATCTGAGCATGATTGGAGATCAACCTGGAGCCTGTAATTCAAGACTTTCCATTCTGAAAAAAAAATGTTTATTCATTCTTGAATGACACTGAATTGTATGCCTGGCCCCCAAAGAGGCCAAGGTGTGCACTTTGAAGTGTTACACATATACAGAAAAGTAATAATCACCTTGAATAAATATCTTGTGACTTGCTATGGATGAAAATTTCATATATACATCATAGAGCAAGGTTTCTTTTCTGTCTTTTTTGGCTCAAGCACAATACTGATTCTGGTAGGAGAGTCTCTGAGCCTCCAGCATCCAGCTCTGGGTCATATCACTGCTACTAAATAGGCTGTAAGACCTTAATTTTTTTTTTAATTCTGACCACTGGTTTCCCCTCTTTTAAATAAGTAGGTTGACCTTCTCAAAAAAAAAAAAGTTTCTACAATTTCTTCTAGGTCTGTCTTTAATTCTCATGAGTTATGTAAAATCTAAGATTGTAAGTGAAAAGTCCAAGGACCATGGCCAACATTCCCCCAACTTAGACAGTAAATGCCTGAAACCGAGTGAAAAAATGCTTAACCGAAAACTGAGATCCATGTCTCCAAATCAGGTAGACCAGAACTCTTGCGCTTCTGCCTCCTTGCCATTTCTACATTCTTAGAGCCTTTTCAGCTCCTCTTTCCAGGGCCTACTATTCTCCCTAAAGATTAATTGTGCAGAAAAGTAAAGTTGGGGTCTATAGGAATGAAATTACTCATAAACAATGATTTGACTCTACATAAATGAACCAATTGTTAACTTTCCACACAGACCCAAATCTAAATTGAGTTCATAAATGATGCTTCATTTTGACATGTACATGTTGAAAGATTCAAGCCAGCAATTCATCATCTAGTAAATCTGGGCTATCTTGATGAGTAGGAGTTGACTGTCTTAAAAAGAAACTTTAAAAAATATAAACTGTTTTCTTCAGAGTTTATGATGTAACAAAAAAAAATCTACTTATAATTACAGTCCTTCCCTATAAATAATAGGTGTTATCTATGAATTAATGGAAATTTTCTTCTCAGAGTTTTGTTTTCCAAAAAGATAACTTTAGGTTTGATCTCTGTATGTATCAATTTCCAGTGGAGGGAAAAGGTAAAAAACAGAATGTTCCAAAGTATGGGGCATATCAGAACCCACAAATAGGGTATCCAGTCACTCAAATCTTACTGGAAATGGTAATTCTACATGTAATTATGAGTGAATTGCAGAGAGGTAAACAAAACTCATAAGACCATAGGCTAATAGCAGTTCTGTTCACACCAATTCCTTCTATCTCAAGTTATAAAGCATTGAGACACATGGAGCAGAAAGGCAACCAGCTATACAATCTGGTCAATGAATAAAGGACTCACAGATAATCTTAGCATGCTGATTAATATTTACCTACTACTGTTTAAAAAGAGAAGAAGAAATTCTAAAAAACTGTTGTGACTGAAACAGTACTATCAAGCATAAACTTTATTAGTTATGGTCAAGTTATGCCCCCTTGGATACACTTCAAAATACAGGCTTGGTTTTTCTGTACACATTTTGCAAATTGGGGAGGGGAGAACAGTCTTTTTATCACATTCTCTAAAATGAAAACAATAAAAAAGAAATTATAAGAGAAAAATACCTCTGAAAATCATTTGTTTTACTAAATTCCTGAGAAACAGATTTTGAATTTTTAAAACTACCTCCCTTCCACATCCTAATGACCTTCCTTCAAAGCTGCTTATAGTTAGAAATGAAAGATACCACATTTTATGTTTGGATTGGTGTTGATGGAATATTTGATATACTTTTCATGTGACACTCCTAACTCTAAAGTATGTTATTTTACACTATTTTGCTTTTATGTGATTCAAAACCCATATATGCCATATTGAAATATATAATTCTCTTGTTGTAAAATTTATCATGTAATACAAGTAAAATTCATTATTTAATGACTTATGATCTAACCATATCTAATTTCAATATAATTATGTCTATGTCTGTAAAGCAAAACTAAATATGTGTAATCATGTATGTAATCATATATTTCTGTTGAAACTGTGAATGTACTGATTTTCCCTTTAATCTTTGTCTACAAGTGATAGTGTATGTCATTATATAACTTACTTGGGGTACTAATGTGTTTAAAGTACAATCTACCAATTATTGAAATGTCAACCCTTTGCTTGGCTTCTTGTAATCCCTGAGTGTTCTTTGCACCTTTTGCACCTTGAGACTTGCTTATGTGCTTTGTGCTCTGTCATTACATTACATTTAAACAATGTAAGAGTCTCTTGTATAAACCAAAGTAATTAGCCCATTGAGTGATCATGCCTTCTGTAAAGTCATATTGAAGCAAAGACTCCGCTGTAGCATAAGGTTCCCTGTTTCCAGAGCTGCTACTACCTCGCTCCTGCTCTTTCCCTTCAAATTGCCAAACAAAGTTTAACCTTAAGTGGAAAATTAAAAGTGATTGCCATTATTGTCATTTTTAACCTAATAATAAACCTTCTAATTCATTAATTTGCACATTTATGCTAGATTTTATGAATAACCATTTTTACATTTTGATATTTTGTAGATATTGGCTGATGAGTAAAGTACAGCAAGATTATACACAAAGTCATCAAATTTTAAAAAAATCATAGAGTGCAGGTATTTTTCCTATCAATGAGTCACCTCAAGTTGGTTGGCCAAAGCAATTATAACTTGGGTCACTCTACTTGAAATACCCAACTCAGTGCCTGGCTCAAAGATGTTTATCCCTTTTCTTCCCTTGGTTCTAATATTTGTTGCTGTTCTTTGAAATTCAAATGAACAGAGTTACTTGGATGTGTATGAAGTGATTTTTTTCTAATTTTTTGCTACCAGATCTGTAATCATAAATTTGCAATTTAATTT
>JADRCD010100137.1:1693-26666 GCA_019843815.1 Montemys delectorum | reverse complement strand
GCAGATTTCCTGCAGACGACTTATCACTCAGAGGTAGCATAATTCCATGCCATTTAAGTATCATTTACCAAGATATTTTAAATTACTAATTAATTATAAAAGATTAATTTTTAAATAAGGCCCCACATTTGCATTTAATTATATCCCACTGTTTATAGAATTTAAAGGCCTGGCACTTTAACAAAAGTGCTATGAATTGGAGAGGTTCGTTGTTTTCTGTTAGAACTTGTTAGAAACAAAATCATGAGCAAAACTCATTTCCTAGTGTGTTCTTGCTGGTTTGCAGCTCAGTAGCTGTGAGAGGAAGGTTGATCTCAGGACCTGCTGTCTCCAGGACACACCTCCTCTATGTAGAGCTGTTGTCTCCAGGGCACACCTCCTCCATCTAGAGCTGCTGTCTCCAGGACACACCTCCTCTATATAGAGCTGGTTATCAGCCACCCATCCACTACCTGCTATGGTTTCCATACTGTGGCCTAGAATGTTATATGCAGGACAGGAATTTGCTCGAATCTGTTAACCCCATTTTCAGGGCACGGAAAATGGATGGTTGTAGGATCAAAGAAACATTGACTCCTGACCCCAGGCAAACATTGTTTAGTGCCTCAGATGCCCAGTAAACATACTGTGGTGGTTTGAATAGGAATGGTTCCCATAGACTTCTTTGAATGCTTTGGTCCGTAGGGAATGGCTCTATTAGGAGGTGTGGCCTTGTTGGAGGAAGTGTGTCACTATCGGTGTGTGCTTAGATATGCTCAAACTATGCCTATTGTTGAAACAGCCTCTTGCTGCTGCCTGTGGATCGAGATGTAGAACTCTTAGCTTCTTCTCTAGTAACATGTCTGCCTGCATGTCGCCATGTTTCTTGCCATGAGGATAATGAACTAAACCTCTGAACCTGTAAGCCAGCCACAATTAAATGTTTTCTTTTATAGGAGTTGCCATGGTCATGGTGTCTCTTTACAGCAATGAAACTCTATCGAAGACACATAGTAAACACATTCTTAATGTTTTTGCCAAGCAGAAGCACCTGTGTAAACCTGACTTTGAAAGAACTTAATATTTCATTTTTGTTATTTCAAAGGAGAATCTAAGCAGTCATGGAGAGAAAGTACATGAAACTGAGTGGACTTTGGTGATGACTCTCTGCTGAGTGTTGCTTCTCATCTATGTTATCTTCATTTTCCAGGCTCAGGGATGCCCAAGGAAGTTGGCCTGCTTCTCCTTGGGGTTAAAGAGATGGGGAGAGGGAGAAGGAAGTGATAGGCAGAGGAACCTGAAGCATGAGCATGATGGGACCTTGGGTTCTGTCTTTTGCAGGTCATTAAATAGGTGAGAAAAGTGTTAGTCTTCCCTATGGATTTGCAGCTTGCCCCTTTATCCAGGAGGCATGAGGCTCGAAGAATAGACACAAGTGTTGGCAGGTGGCAGCAGCTGAAATAATTCAGTTACCCTTTTTGTACCTTAGTACCCAGGCACTAAGGGTTTTCAGATTAGAAGGCCTTCTCTGAGGTGGCATGGACAAAGGGGCTAGATAAGAAGCCTGGGGGGGCACCCATAGGAAAGTGTTATACAGGGCAGAGGTAAGGAGGAGCTGTGTGAATTGGCATGAACCCACTTCAAAAATGTTGTTTGAGCCGTATAGCCCACATCTGGTTCATTGATCTGCACAAGGTAGCTCCCAGATATAACCTTCATACTTGGAGCTGGCAGGAGCTTGCTATTGGCAACTTCCTGTCTGTATTGGAGAAGCTTGCCCTCCTTGAGAGGAGATGGACTTTGTATCAGTTAGCTGATGCTGTGTAACACACATCCTAGAACTCAGTGTGCTTAAGCAACGGTGTTTGGTTGTTGGTCAGTAGATCTGGGTAAAGTTGACTGATCTGGGCACATTAAAGACATGGTTCTAGGAAGACTTGCCTCACCATCTCCCTTTGTGACTTCCCTAGCCTCGGTTTCCCATTTGCATAGTGTGATTTTCTTCAATCAAATCATTTGTTTAGCCTAAGAATCACCAATTTGTCATGAGGGGCAGGTGTTTCCCCTTCCTCTTACTCAGAGTGTGTCATGGTTCTAGGTGACCAGTAGGTACTTGTGACTATTGTATGAATGGAGAATGAGGGTCTCAGAACGTGTAAAGCTGTGGTACATCATGGGTGTAGAGAATCGTGCCAGCTTAACTCTGACAGAATGCACTGTTACTCATTTGGTTGTATGCTAGTGCTTGCCATCAAGGCTGTGATTGCAACTTACCACTGAGATGGTGGACCTGGAGAGAAGGGGTTTTATTTTTTATTTATTTATTTTTTGTTGGGCTATAAGAGGTACATCTACTACTCACTCCCTAGCTGTGGATGGGAAGGCTCCGCCTCTCCCTGTGCCCAGTTCACTATACTCCATATTGTTAGCTATGTTCTCTTGTGCCATGATGTTAGGGAAAGGACAACCAAAAGGCATCGCGGTCCATGACCCTGGAGCTTGGGACAAAGGAGTCCTGCTTGTATAAGATAAGTGCAAATATGAGAGAAACAAAACATGGCGGTGGGACATAGAAGGAACTGTTTACCCAGAGAAACATCTACATTTCTACTATGTAAGGGAGTGCCGAGATACTTGGGGCATGTAGGTAGGAAGTAGTTTTCTACCACATGAGGAGTGCAGGAAGTGAAATACTTTAAGTTAAATGATGATAGAGCTCAGAAGACTAAAAGGCATTCTTCCTCTCATCCAAATCACCTATTCTTTTATTCACCAAGGCAATCTGAGGTTTTTGGAAGCTCGAATGGCCATGGGATGCCTTTTCAGGAGCTCAGGCTGAAGCAGAGAGGAAGTGGCCTGTCCTTGCTATTGTGTCTTTAGATGGCTATTGGTCGAAATGGTAGAACCAGTTTGGGGCTTCTGAGGTCAAGGAAAAAGTGTTAATGGTCCAGAGAAGGAGTACCTTGGAATATTCTGCCTTTCTACCCACTGTCAGGAAGCATGAGTCTTGGAACTGGGTGAAGAAGATCAGATGTGCTTGCAGCTCCGGGTATTAAGGGAATGGGCTAGCAAGAAGGGACAGACCATATCTGGACCTTTACTATCCAGCTGAGATTGAGAACTAGACTGCCAACACTTCAGAATGTTCTTAGAAAAGAACACAGAGAATCCTGGAGACTGTAAATGGGGGGAAATCTCAGTGTTCCTGATGTTCCAGATGTTGCCTGGGATATTGCAGATTATGTCCTGAAGAATAGGATTCAAAATTTAAAACTGAGGAACAAAAGCACTTCATTGTAGGCAATGAGTTTTCAGTTTGCTTCCTCCTCCCCCAGACATTTATCCATGGACGAGTAAGCATTTGTTGAAGAGTGATGATTGAGAGCACTTGCTGCCCCTCTAGCAAGTAAGACAATGCAAGGAGATGCAAGTGTAGGGACCATGAGGATGTCCTCCAAGGCTACACACTTGTCCTGGGGTAGAAGAAGATCCCTGTAGGAAGCAGTGTCTGAAGTGAGCTTTAAAAGGTAGGAGGAGTCAGGAAATGAGAGGACATTCAGCAGGGATGCAGCAGCAGGGCTGTGTGTGTGGAAGGTGAATGAGCATGTGAGCAATAGATTTTCTAATATGGAAGCATCAAGAGAGAGGAAGAGGAGGAGAGAGAGGAGAAAAAGGAGGAAGAGGAGGAGGGAGAGGAGGAGGAGGCTGAGCCTGGAAACGATGTTTTATGCTTGTGGGAGCCTGGAATCAATCCTTATGGTAGTGAGGGCCCTCACAGCCTGACTGGGACTCTTCTCATGCTTCTGAAAGTTCTGTGTGGCCTCAGAAAGTGAGCCCGGCTGGATGGGATACCAGGGCAAAGATTGAGGGTAGTACCAAACCTTGAATGAGCACTGCCATAGCACTGAGCTAAGGCAAGGTAACCAGGAAAGGAACTATTTCAGGAAACCATTTAGAAATGTATTCTGTAGAACTTAAGGTGAGATTCCATTTAGTTTTCAAACAAAATTCTAATTTCAGCAATCCCATCTTATTTTCCACATTGTTAGCATTTTTGTATTAACATAGTTGTCATTCTGAGTGAACTAACATTTATACATCATTAATTGATGTCCACAGTCCATTTATCATGCCTTAGTTTTAAGCCTAAAGTTATCCCCCAAATTTTGGATGCTTTTAACTCTTGAATAGAATTTCCTGTGTTAGGATTTATATAGTATTTTCCACATGATTGGATTTGGGAAGAAAGGCTAATGGGTAGATGAGTGCCTTTCTCATTGTATTACACGAAAGATCTGTACATACTGTAAACATGGCTTGGCACTTCTGATGTTGGCCCTATCATCTGATCAGGACACTTTAAGGTCACTGTTATTTCTTCTTTTCCATATTGTACCCTTGAAGAATAACCCTGTCTGTGCTCAACCTATCCTTGAGTCAAATGGTATCTACATAAGTTATTTGGAATTCTTTTTTAAAAATTAATCTTTTTATTAATTATTTTATTTATTTACCCCCTTCCAGATCCCCCCTCCATGAGCTTCCTACCCTCTCTTTGCCTCTAAGAGGATGCTTCCCCCACACCCATCCACTCCCCCTCTAGCATTCCTCTTCTCTGGGGTATAAAGCCTCTACAGAACCAAGCGCATCCCCTTCCAACCGAGACCAGACAAGGCAATCCTCTAGAATTATGGATTCAGAGTTATTTTTTGTGAGGTTGATGGCAGCAGTGTTGGAATTGTGGTGGTGGTGATAGTAATGGTGGTAAGGTAATAACATTTGTAATAGCAGTGGTTGCCGTGGTGTCAGTGGCAATTGTGATCTTGACAATTGTAGTTGTGGTGATAATGGTGATAGTGATGGTAACCATAGTAGTGGTAGTAGTGGTTGTGATGTAATGGATGTCATAGTAATGGTAATAGGGTCATGGTGGTGGTGGCAATTGTGATAATGGTGGTGTCAGTTTTCGTGATAGTGGTAATCACTATGGGGGCAGTGTGATGGTAATTGTAGTAATGGTGTTAGTAGTCACAGTGGTGGTAAGGTCATGATGGTGGTGATGACAGCTGTCACAGTGATGATGATAGTAGCATTGAACAGGATAGCCAAGAAGCATTATTTTTTTTTTAACTTAAAAAGATTTATTTATTTACTGTGAATGTGTGTTTTTCTGCACGAGTTTAAGAGCACCATATGCGTGCAGCAGACTGTGGAGGCTGGAAGAAGGCATCAGAGCCCCTGGAGCTGGAGGTACAGATGCTTGTGAGCTGCCATGTGAGTGCTAGGAACTGAGCCCAGCTCCTTTGCAAGGGCAGTAAGTACTCCTAACGGCTCAGTTAGCTCTTCAGGTTCTAGAAAGATATTCCTGAATTTTCTTGGGAATTCTTCTATGAGCTATACCCGCTCTTTGGTGCCAGCTACAAGGGATGGTCTGTTGCTGGTGAATTACAGACTTGAGCTTTCATGAGTAAGGCTCAGTCCATGCTGAGCCCTTGATCTTGCCTGTGAGATCTGTCTTGAGGCTGCAGGTCTACTCCTCCCCTCATAAATAAGAGGACCCTGGACTTAGTTCAAGTTATATCAAACCCACACGCATTTCTCATGTGTAGCAGACTTGGAGCTCATTCTTAGTCCTAAAGAAATGCACCATATGTAGGTCATCACTGCCTCTTCTAGCCTCGGTCTCTAGCTCCTTGACACCTCTCTAAATCTGGCCAAATTTCTAGCCTGTCCCTTCTGGCTACTTGAGACATGCAGCTCCTCGTAGTTGGGCTCCCTTCTGAGTGTCTTTGTGGGGACAGGCCAGAGAGCAGCAGATTGCCACTGGGTATGTATGACGCATTGTGGAGACAGCAGCAGATTGAAGAGGTGAGCAACCCAATCCTTATACTGATTTGACTTGTGACTTTTTGCTGTAGTATGAGAGCTATGTGCACTTAGCACTGTACATGCTGATCTCTTCTTGGTTAGCATGGCATGGTAGGATATACTTGTGCTGTTGGCATCATTAAGTCTTAGCTCCCAGATGGCCATGTGCTCTGAAAGAGAGAAACCGGTATTGTACATGTAGTGCTGCTGGGCCTGGATGGGCATCAGGTTGGGTGTTCTAAGAGCATTTGCCACTCAGGATGTTTCTAACCTGTGTTGGGTATTATCAGGACATAACATGGTGTAAAACCTTCACTGGGGTGGTATTAGCTGTTATCATTCCCAGTACAGTATTAGGACTTTGGGAACACAATGGTGGATTGAAAGTTTTCTTTCATTAATTTATCTATTGTTTTATTCATTTGCAATTCGAGTATAAATAGTGATGCCTCATGTCCTTGTGCCTATGTAGAGTCACATTAGGAAAAAGAAAAAGAGGTGATGGCATGTTATTCTTTACCATTATTCTCTGAAAAATGTTGAGAGGATCCTTTTCATAGCAAAGCGACACTTTCTAGAATACTTTTGTCTCGTCTCTCTCCCCTTTGACACTCACAAGCTGCTTTCTCCCGAACTTCCCAGATATGCCACATTTCACAGCCAACATGTTTTGGCTTCTACTCCTCCTTCCTCTTTCTGTGTCTGCTTTTCACCCCCTTTAAAAACCCAGGAAGACATATAGGTACCCGTGGGGGGATGCAGTATTCAAATCCACTTTTTTCCTACTCACAGGCATTCGGTACCTCCTTGCATTTGGTGCCGTGCATGAAAGCATCTGTCCTAGGTGAAGTGGATGCAGCTTTACTGTGGCTTAGTAGCCCTGTGTCTGCACAAGTTTGGAGGGAGGGGAAAAGTGAGGAAGTGCTCCAGCTACCAGCTTCTCTCTGAATGGATCACAGATCAGATAATACGGTAGAAAAACGGAGCAGGGCTGTCATTGTGTTTTTACCTAAGAAGGTTAAGGGACTCTGTTTTCTGAAAGGATGGAAGAAGAAAAGGCAGCAAGTATTCAGACTAAATAGACAGGTCTATAATCAGAGGATGACTGCCTGACCATCACAGGTGTAGGTGGCAATAATTCAGAAGGCCACATCAGTTAGACCC
This sequence comes from Montemys delectorum, assembly GCA_019843815.1. Taxonomy (NCBI): domain Eukaryota; kingdom Metazoa; phylum Chordata; class Mammalia; order Rodentia; family Muridae; genus Montemys; species Montemys delectorum. Next base: position 19,655 of record JADRCD010100137.1, on the reverse strand, counting down.
ACTGTAGGACTTGAACCAGCAACTTTATCTCCCAGAACATTGAACATTAGGTTCTTTGTCTGTGGGACAGAGGTCATAGTCTCACCTTGCAGGGATGTGTGGAGGATTAACTGAGATCAGCCACTTGATAGCAGGTTATGGTACTGTCATGCCTCCCATCTTCTGTCCTGCTTGAATCCCTGGATGGGGGTATGGGCCATAAACTCAACATTATCTGATAGGTACCTGACTCTACTTAGGGCCTCATAGAGGTTGTCCTTCTTGTAGCCTCCAAGGTTACACCTTAGTGGACTGAGGTTCATATGTCAGTCTCATGCCTATTGGGCATGTGTATTCTACCTAATACCCACCTAACACACCCCCAGGTAAGGTACCTCTGGCCAGAATATGAGTCTTTGCCCTTCTTCAGAGGGTAATGGTGTAGCTGTAAGACTGAGAGAGAAGAAGCCAGCTAGAGTGTTCTGGACCCAGGAACTTGGGAGGGTGCTCATCAATCTGCCACATGGGTTCTAGTATAGCCTCTGTTGGTAGACTGATGGAGATGGTGAATTCACTGTCTAAGGAACCATTCCTCTGCTGGATAGTTCAATGTGGAGAACATTCCTACTCAGGTTGGGCAAATGTGTCCTGTATCTTTGAACCATGAATGATGGGCCAGCATTCTGGGCCCTCACAACAATTTTATTTTTTTCTTTCCCGCCATTCTCTCACTGATCTGTAGGGGAAATGCATGCACTTTGTGGGTTTCTTGGTGCTGAACTTCACCATTTTTCCTACTGATCTTGAATAAGTGATGGGGTCAGGTGGGCAACAAAAGAAGTGAGGTCCTCAGATCTACAGATGCATTTTAAATGAGAGTGAGGCAGAGGCAGAAAGCATTATCAAACGGTGAACAGTCCCACGAGGAACCCAGAACAGAAGTGTGGACTGGCCTGCCAGAGGCCACTGTCGGGTGCGTGGCAGCCTCACTGGCTTATTTCCTAATTCATGCTTGATAGAGCCTTTGGTGGCATTGCTTTTTAAAAGGAGACCTTTGTCATTGTCAGAGCCCTAAGGTGGGATTATAGCCTGGTATTTTATGGGAACAGAAAGAATGCTGGCATGGTCTGAGTTGAATGAGAGGGGGGTGAGTAAGTCAGAGAGGTAATACCACCAAGGTTCTACAGCCTAGGCGAGGACTGACGGTTTTGCAGGCCAGGCAAGGACTGAGGGCTTTGTTTAAGATTTGATAGGAAGTCTCCAGAGAGTTTTAAGGTGTGATGACATGACCCGTTTTTCTATTTAGTAAGCCCTCTGGCTGCTTTGTGTAGAAGAGCTGTTAAGAGCGCAAGTGTCGGGGCAGGACAAATACTGTACACTACCCATGGAGGAGACTTGCAAGATATGACTTGACACGCATTGCACAGAGCAGAAGCTAGCAGTCTAGTCTTGGGCAAGAGTTGTGGCCAAACGGGTAAGGGAGGAGAGTACTTCATAGCACCGCCTCACCAAGAACCTCTCTCCTCAGGCATCTCAGTGCTGATTGAGTATTAGAAAACACATCCCTGGAAACTGATCCTTCATTGTCACTGGCATCACTTTGTGCTGTGTCAAAAGCCTGTCCACCTTAGGAGCAAGGAAGAGCTGAGGTTAGAAGCGGGAGGTCCGTGGCTAATGCCCCCTTCATACTCCACTCCCCTGGCCTCCTCACCTGTGCTTGTCACTGATCAGGGCTCCACTTCCGCTTTCATCCTTCACTCACTGTTTGTCATTTTGGAAAAGGATCCTCTCTGTTAGCACATTTGGGAAACCTATTTCATTGCTCAGGAGAAGGGAACAATACAGGTTTTCATCTCAGACTAATTATGCCTCCAATACACTGATGCTAAATAAAACCAAGGCGAAGGTAATTGGAAAATCTTGACGTGACATTCACAGCTTCGAGAAAAACAGATGTTCACTTGAGGAGCTGGGAAGAGAATACACATCCTTCTTACTGGCCAATGAGATCAGTTCCAGGAGGCTGTGAGAGAAAGTGTGGCCAGCCCTCAGCCTGCAGACTCAGCATGAGGACTCTCTGCCCAGGAGTCCATCTGCTCCTGGCTAACCTGGCCTGGCCCAGACTCTAAGATCCTTCCCTCAGTCTTGGCAGGTAGCTAATTGAAAGCTCTGTCTGTAACTGGGCTGACATGACTGGTTCTTGTGATGAGTCCTCTAAGACACTTAGTGTCAGCAAAGGTCATGTGATAGAGTGTCTGACAGCAGCCTCATTTCTGCTGTTCCTTAGTTGTAGGCTCTGAGCAATAACTGCGTTCTCTGACCTCCTATGTCCGAGTGTGTGCGTGTGTGCGTGCGTGCGTGCGTGCGCACATGCACCTCCATATGCACAATGTCAGAGGACAGCTTGTGGGTGTTGGTTTTTTCTTTCCATCATATGAGTCCTGAGAACAGAACTCAAGTTGTCAGTCTTGGCAGAAAATGCCTTCATGCACTGTGCTGTCTTTTTAGCCTCAGTTCAAATTTTTGACCATTTTAAGTAGCATGACTGGGTGGATAGGAAACCATTGGCATCTGTTAGCCTGGGAAGCCAAAAACACTAGATCCACTCCCTTTCCTATGAGCAGCTTCAACGAGTACAGATTGTGTCGACCCTTTCACTAAGAGCAGAAAAACGATGCGCCTTTGACAAGTTCTTTTACTCGTCCAAGCCTCCCAGTTTCTGTCAAATGAGTAAGAACTCCTGCCTATGTCACTAAACATGTTTATAGAGAGGCCAAGGAAGGTCTGAGTCCAGAGGAGATGAGAGATTGGAGCTAATCTGCATGAGCTGCAGATGTTTCCAAATTATCTTTAAGGATGCAGAGGGCTGTGGCCCACCGAATGCTTACCACCATGTGTTCATGTCAGCCTTTACCAGACCCTTGTTGTGGTCTCCAGGCTGGTGGAATATAGTTCCTGGTTCCTTTGGCTTTGGGATTGGCCATGTGACTTGCCAATGGTGTGGACACAGAGATGATAATATGCCAGTTCTGAGCATGGGTCATAGGAGATACTGGGTGTTTCTGTCTCTCCTCTGGAGTTTCTATGACTTTCATCTCTAGGAAGAGAAAGAACAAACCTTTGAAAACCCATTGATCCAAGGAGAATGAGAAACGTGAGGGCAAAGAAGAGCCACTGAGCTGACCCACGCACCTATGGAGAGAAACTGACCTGATTCAATCATCCATACATTTTTGGGAAGACACGAAGTTTGTTTCAGCTCCTGTGTTTTGGGAGGCTTGTTATGCAGCATTATTTTTGCAACAATTAACCCATACACTGGGCCACATTTCTGTGCTCTGTACTTCTTATGGGGTATGTCTGGCACACATGAGGCTCTTATAACATTTTATTGAATGAGAAAGTACATGTTTGAGTGTGCAGCCTGATTATTGTTTTCACTCTGCCTTGAGCCTGAAGGTGTACTGGCTGCAGGTAGATGCCCTATACCATGGCTTTACCTTATTTTTGAATTTTATTAGGATGAGCACTATGAGGCTAAACCCCCTTTGCAGGGTCATAGCTGAGGAAAGATTGAATGGGCAGTAGGTGGTGAATCAAGGTATGGAGCCCAAGCTTGGTTCTGGAATGACTATCCCAATGACAGATAGGAGGACAGTAGAGAGCCCCAGGCTCCTGTGTAGTTGAACAGAAGGTCACCTGGATCCTCTTTTCTGTTTCCTCCTTTCTGGACAGTGGTTGCTGCTTTGGGGTGTTTGACAGGCGCTCTTCCCAACCATCTTCCCAGAAGAACAACCCATCTCTCTGAAAGGCTGTTCATAGAGGTCATGTGGTAGAAAGGGAGACTGGGCTAAGGAAGGGATGAATGGGGTGAGTGAAGAATGGTAGCCTCAAGCCTGTAGTGAGTGCTAGGCTCTTTATCTTCTAGAAACACTCCTTGAGTCTTTTTTTATCCCCATGAGGTCTCAACGGGCTGGGCAATTTGATAGAGTTTGTTTGCAGAAATTGGGTTTGGAGCCCAGCAATCTGACTCCAGCAGTCTATCTTGGGAAATCCCAGTGCTGTCACATCAGGACTGCGCATTAACATAACCTGCTCAGCTTTCAGGGAGCATCAGGTCAGGCACCTCCACTCCAAATCAGCCAAGTGAGAACTCTGGGAGCAAGGCCAGTCAGTTCTGCACTTAGAAATCTTCCTAGGTGGTCTGCAGATGTGGCTGGAGGCAAAACTTTGGTTTGCGTATGGTGGACTCTTAGTTTAATCCCAAGAGCCAAGAAAACAAAACAAATCAATCCACAAACACCAAAAACTCCTAGTGAAAAATCCCCCCAGGTAGTCTGATGGGCATGAGTTCGAGGCCCTCATGACCTGACTACCGCACCACACCCAGGGGCAGGTATGCTCCTCTGTGTTGTTCAAGTAGCATGGAAATACAAAGCAGGATATGAGTTGGTCCTGGGGAGCTTGGTGTGAGAGGGAATCAGCATTGGCAGGAGGTGGCTTGAGCCTGTGATCCCAGGGGCTTGGACGAGCTTGATGAGGCCTCTTGTGTTGGAGGCCCAATGTGCTGAGAGCTCCATAGCCCCTATTCACACAAGGCAAAATGTGGGTGAGCATGGTGTCTGCTAACTGTGCAGAGTTTCATCTTCCTCATGCACTGCCTTGTGTGCCTCTTCTTTTTTTGTTCACAATTCCTGCTGGCTACCATGAAGAGACCTTCCTCCTTGGAATTAAGAGAATGATTGCCTTGACTTACAGAGGAGGGAAACCACCTTACAGCAAGATAATCAGGAAAGGCAAATAGATGCTGTGGAGATACACAATCTATGACTGCACTGGAGGAGTGCTTGCTTAGAAGAGGGCCACGAGGAAAGCAGAGAAGTGTGACGGAAAGGGAAAGCAGTCAATCCATGGATTTGTTTTATTTGGGAGGCGTTTAGACTGTGCAGAGGCAAGAACCTGAATAAGACTTCACATGCTGCTAAGGGCTCATGGAAGGAAGCTGGAGGGAAGTCGGGATGACAAGACCATTGTGACAGGCATTGCTCAGATCCAGGCCAGTATAAGGATGATCAAGACTCCGCCCTCAGCAGGTGAGCACAGTGGCCTGTGATGTGGGCTTCATTTCCCCAAAGGCAAGGCGGTGGTGAAAGTTTCCCAGGGCTCAGTGACTTCTGTTAAACATTGGCCAGCAAAGCAGAGGGATCAAGACAGTCAGAAAGGAAAGACCTGAATTAAAGTAGCAGACAAGGGAGTGTGCAGGCCTGATAAAGACAGGAGGGTGCAGGAGACTGATGTGAGGACCAGGGCTGCCCACTCCAGCGGCTGCTTCTCTACCAAGATGGAGCTGGGAATCAGAGCATCGGGTATATGGGTTGGGTTGTGTATTTGCATGTGTACAGGTGTGCCTCTTCATGGTGCAGAGACCACTTTGTGTGTGGGGAGAGTAGGGTACCATGGATGGGATGGCCCCATGAATGAAGAGCAGTAGCTGTGAGGGTGAGGTCCTTACTCTGTGATAGGCTCTGCATTTTCTGCCTCACCTGTGAGGAATCCTGTATAGAATCTTCTTTTCATAATTGATGAGTCTCAGGCATATGGTGTGTGCATGTTTGTGTATCTGTCCACGAGTATATATTCATACATGTGTCAGTGCCTTCTCACATAGAAGTGTCCAGCCCCAGAGAAGAACCACAAGACCTTTGCTGACTGAAGCTCCATTCCTAGCAGGCAGCCATGACAGCTAGCACTTATTGAGGTTTGTCATAGGCCACAACTTTTTGTGTCTTATGTTGTGGTATCCTCTAAATTAAACAGGTAGTTAAAAAAAATCCCCTGTTTTACGTTATATTGTTGTTGTTGAGAATGTAGGATGCAAAGCAACATGGATTGTTATAGGGTTTGGTTGGCAATAATCTGTCTTGGTGTTGTCCTGGAGGATTTCCTATTAACACTTATAAAGCCTGTATGTTGTATACCTTAAGGGGCACTGTTCATACTATGGCCACTCTATCTGGATAGCTAACAGGACACACTTCCAGTAAGGAGTGTGAGCAGAGTAGCTATTTAAGGTGGTTGGGACTGTGGGACTCCTGTCTACTCACACCAGACTAGAACTGGTAGCATATAGTGTGAACTTGATGTCCTGGACAGATGCAGGGCACATGGACACCAGCTCCCTAAGGCCTCTTATGTAGTTTATAGAGCTGCCATAGGCACATCGACCACAATCAGTCAGACAGACAGAAAGACAGACAAATGGACAATACACATTTGAATTTACCCACTGGCAAAGCATTGTGGCTATTTCTTCCTCTATTGCAGCAGTTCTCAACCCGTGAGTCCCAACCCCTTTGCGGGTGGAACGACCCTTTCACGGGGGTTGCTTAAGACCATCAGAAAACAGATATTTACATTACTATTCATAGCAGTAGCAAAATTGCAGCTATGAAATAGCAATGAAAATAATTGCATGGTTGAGGTCACCATAACATGAAGAACTGTATTAAAGGATCACAGCATTAGGAAAGTGGAGAGCCACTGGTCTAGTGGGTACTAAACAAATGTCTGACAAGAGAGGTGCCATCTTGCTGTTTTCCCCTAGCCTTAGCCTTCCCGAGTAAAATGAGCCCTGATAGAACACCTTTAATGCTGAGCTTCAACAGAACATTTCTAAAGTCTCAACAAAAACCTGCTGGATTCACCTCAAAGTTATCAGGTTACTCCAGGAGGATTCCTTGTTTCTATTATTCCCCCATCCCATCCTCCACCTCTGGAAGCCTTTCCTGCAGAGCTCTAGCCGTTTGGCTGTCTGCCTCTAGGAAACACCAATCAGAGAGTGCTTTGTTTTTCAGGCTGACAAACTTGGAAGTAGTTGGAGCTGTCTCTTTAAGTTTGGTGTCTGGGCTGCCTAGAGGAAGGAGTCACCTGCAAGATGAGGAGTGAACACCGAGAAACTGCATCCTACCTGAGCAGCAACACTGATGCTCAGCCAGCTGTCATTAGGCTTTGAACCTGGGCTTCAGGCCTAGGTATTCCTTCAGGGCCTGTATTGGGACACTCCTTGTCCCAGGCTTGCAATCCAGTACTGTTTTGTGTTTGTATTTACTGTGGGGTAGGTGTGGCCCAGCCTGTGGGTGGCTATATTCTCTAGCCTCCAGGTCTTAGTCCCAAACTCCATTATCTAGGACTTAACTTACCTTTATCAGTTCATTTTCCTTGTTATTTCTGGTATTTTTCACTCCTCACCTCTATTCTCCCTCCCATGACACCCATCAATTCTAATAACCTCTCCCTGGACTCCAACCCTTAGCCCTGGAACCTCCACACTGTTATCCAGCACTCGGTACTTCCTGACTTCCATGGCCTCCTTAGATGGGCCATTTGCCCTGTGTCCTCATCTGACCAATGGGTACCAATCAGAGAGGCAAGTGTGCAGCTCCAGGATAGAGCATCAACTTGAACTCAAGGTCCCTCCCACTATTCCCACCCCTCAGTAAAGGACCTTCCCCACAACCCTCAAAACTTCATTTCCAAGTCAGGAAGAGCTGCCTACTGCATAACACTTTCTATGTTATTCTCTGACCACATGTACACCGATTTTATATATAAATACTTCTAACCTAGACACAATTTTGTGCTCTGCTTTTCTAACCTAACATCCTGCCCTAAACATTCCCTGTGTGGTCTCAAAGCCTTTGTAACAGTTGTTTTAATGATTGCATCTAGATGAAGAATTGATGTTCTGTAGCTTACCTAATATTTCCTGTTATTGGGCATCATGGCTGTTCCAATCTTCAGTCAATTTTTTTGACAGTGGTGAAAACCTGCATGGGTAACATTTTATTATTTTCTTTGAATTAATTCTTGAAATATTCTTTTGAGTATTTGCTGAGAGAAAGTTTCCTGGAGCACGTTGTGAGGTCAGAGTGAGGAGCTGCATTTGATGGATACCACCTTGCTAGCTGCTACCTTCCTGTTCTTGGCTTTGCAATGGGAGTGTTAGGAGATGCCATTTTCAATTTGTGGTCTGGAATACAAGACTTCAAAGAGTCTTGTCTCGCATGGATTTCTGACCCTCAGTCAGTCTGGGCTGTTCTTGTCCCTTCTTTACACCGCTGACTCTTTCGTCCTGTTCATCTCCCCATGGTTGCTCAGGCCAGACTTTCCTAGACACCTTGCTGTCTGTAGTCCTGGTCGATATGAACTGGTACCCAAGCTTTTCCTTTGAGCTCATGTTTCACACTGCGGTGATCTCTCTGTCATATGCATTTTTTTTTTTCTTTTTTGACTACTGTCAGTCTCGCCCACTAGATTCTAATCTTTGCTAGAGAGGGAGTACAGCTGCCTCTCTCCCCTAGTACTCGACATGCAGAATGGGCTTTATAAGTGCGTTCAGATTGGGAAATGCAGCCTCCGCATGCCCAGAACAACATTGATAAGCGGTGGCTGCCTCTTTCAGCTCTGCTTTTTCTGAAGAACATTCTCTTTCCATCACTGAGATCTGTATCTCAGAAGGTCAGGACTCAGATTGGAGTTTTGTGAGAACAGGAGGCAAGAATGGCAAATGTATTCATAGGGCTCTGGGGAGAGCAGATGCAGAAACCAGCAGGGCCTCTGGAACAGAGGAATTGCTTCTGAGAGAGCCTCTGAACTCTGTTGACTGGCACCCTGGGCAGAGAATCCGCAATCTGGGCCTCAGTTCCCTCACATTTGTGGTTGGCGTATGTCATGCCCCTCTTGACTTGGGGATGATGTTATCCTCCCTTACTCCACTGTCTTCTTAGGCATGTTAAAATTACCCCAGTCCTCATGTGTTTACCTTTCTTTTAGGTATTTGGGATAACATTTCTTATTTAAACACAGCACATTCAACTGAAAACACTTCTTCAACTTACTGAGAGAAAAGGTGCTGAGAATGTAATCCAGATGTTCAGAGCAACTGGAAATCACTACTTTAAAAAACCTCCATCTAATTGTGTGAATAAATAATGAGGTAAGGAGTGGGTAGGTTTGATTTGTCAGGTAGAGTCATCTCAGCAGCCAAGTGCAGGCATGTGGAGGCAGGGGACCTGTCAAAGCCCTGTCACCTGCTGTAGGCCTTGCTTGCTTCCAGCTTTTGTGTGATGTATCTTTTCCCTCCCCCTTCTCACCTCATACCCCAGGCACCTGCACTCCAGCATGCTCTCCAGTTGTAGGCCATGTGGACAGGTTCAGTGCACTGCCATAAGTCCCAGGAGATTAAACCATCTGATACCAGTCTGGGTTCAGTGATCCATGAGTGTGGTACATGCTGTAGTGTAGGCATGTAACAGCAAACAAAGGGACAGAGGCTCCACTATCCTCAAGACGTAGGGGTTGGGTTTGGCCAGGCCACTGAAGAAGGCATGAATGGTATTTAGCATTCAGCTGGTTGAAAATTGCTTCAGGTGTGTGGGTCCCAAGTTATCCATGCTTCCTCTGTGAAACATGTCTGAAGCCAGTTAGGGTTGTCCTTTAGATTTACTGAATATGGGGGCCAGATGCTTGCATGGCTCATCCTTGAAGCAGGAACCTGCACTTTGGGAGGGAAAATGGGACCAAACCACACAGGTGAGTCTGAGTTGTGCTCCTGATGGGTTAGGGAACACAGGGAGACCGTGTTGGGCCTTCTCATTATGTTCCTGGTACCCACACTCTTACTGAGACCTTGTTGCTAGACATATAAGCTTGCAGAGCAAGTGTGTTTGGGTAGGGGGATGTAGGTCTAGGTCCACCCTGGACTGGATGACAACTTTGCCAAGGGATTGAGATCTCCTTTCTGCCTGGTTTAGTGTTGAACCCCGTGATGGCTATTCTAGGTTGCCAGCTTGACTACTATCTAGAATGAACTAAAACCCGAGCAGCTGGGTACACCTGTGAGGGAGTTTTCTTTTTAAATTAAGTTATTTGAAGTGGGAAGACCTGTTGTAATCTGGATCTTCTGAGGCAGGAAGATCTGCTTTTAGTCTGGGCCACCCCTTCTGCAGGCAGCTTGTATAAGGACCTGGACAAAGGAAGCTTTTCGCTGATTGCCTGCTTGCTATCACTGGCATTACAGTCTACTTCTTTGGGGTCCAGAATATACTGAAGATCAGCTGAGACACCCAGCTTTATATACTGAAAAATTACTGGAATCTTGGACTTTCCATTGTTTGATGGCCATTGTTGGACTAGCTGGACCATAGCCTATAAGCTACTCTAATAAATCACCTTCCTAGATCAATATGTAGTCAATGAATATAGATCAATATGTAGAGAATATCAGTTCTGTTTCTCTAAAGAATCCCGACTATTACAAGCCCTGTTCCGTATTTCCCTACGCCTGTTCTTGCTAACTCTGTAAAGCTGAGAAAATGAGAGAAGCAGATTGTGGGAGAAGGCTCTCATCAACTTCCATGTGAGACTGGAGCATGCCTGTCTGCATGTGCATGTGTGCGTATGTGCATGTGAGTAGTTTGAATAGACTCCTGGGTCACAGTGGAGAGCCACATGTATGAGGAAAGATTCAGTAGAAGGAGCTCTCCTTCTGGGGCCCAGGATATGATGAATGAATATCTACAGAGAGCCAGGAACACCCTGCAGTGTGTGGTCAGTGCTGTCACTGGATGACTAATTTATTTCTAGTGTGCAAGACTTGGCCCAGCATGCTTAGTAATGACTTTCTGCTTCCTCCATGACATGACTGGGGGAGATGGAAGTGATCAATATACCTGGGGCAGTGATGCCTTTGTCCTTCTGATTCTGAGGGTGTAGTGTATGTCTTTTTGTAAATGCTCCTAGCTATTGTAAACATTTTATACAATGGCTGAGCAGAATATGAGAAGATGTTAAATGAAGAGAGAATCTGTCCTTGTCCTCCAGGAAGATGTCATGGGAACCAGCTGTGGGACATTACCTCTGGGCTCCTCTGAAGTCTCAGTTCTTCTCTACTCAGGCTGTAGCCCCCCTGTTACTGATAATTTTTCTTGAGAGATGGGACTCTGAGCCCTTTAGTAGAACCTCCTTCAGTGATTCATGGAGAATCTAGCTATGGCTACTGAACTGAGGAAAGCTTAGGAGCCCAAAGGCTGTGGTGGCCTTCAAACAGGTTGATATGGATGTACTAAGTAAGGACTTGCCTTGCTAAGTCCTCTGGTCTCTGGCATCAGGGCAGCCTCAGGAGGCACAGTAGTATCTGGCTCTGTCTTAACCTCCTTTCCTGGCACTGTCTAATATGCAAGAATCAAGGTGTAGAGGTCTGTAGCCTTCTTGTTGATCTTTATTCACCTTTAGCTATTGCTCTAGTCTTCCTCCTTTAACCTCATGAACTGGCTTTGAATTGCCCCATAGGTTTAGTTCTCTGTTTGGGCTTCTTGCTTCAACAGAGACCAGGTGGAGCCTGTGGAGCCTTCTCGGACTGGGCACATCTATGTTGACATCATGGATGAATTGTTTCTCAGCATGAGAACATTTGCTCTTTCTGTAACATAAAGTGAGTAGTGTAGGACTGCTGAGTAGTGACTCCAGAATGCCACTCTAGATCAACTCTCTCTACATAAATGCCTAATCCCCTCTCTGTCCCCATCAACCTTTTGTAATCGCCTCAGGTCTTGGGGTCTTCTTCGATGCTTCTTTTGGGAGTTCTGTCAGCCCTGCCTTTGCTATACCTTGAATCTGATTACTCCAATAGCATCTTCTCAGGTCTAAATCACCACTATCCTTAGAGATTACATGACAGCCTCCCGCTTCTGTTCTTGACCTCTATATCTTGGTGTTCTGAGGCCGCCATCCAGAGAGATCTTCTTAATATGTCAGCCAACTACATGTTTGCTCTACAAGTTATCTCACCAGGTTACAGCTGGATGCTTTACAGCAAGCCAAGCTGGGCAAACACATTTCCCAAACAGGATATTCCTTACCTATACCTCTTGTCCCAGAATAATTTTTTACTTTCAAAATGTACTGGTTTTCTATTTTAAAATATTTATTTAGTGAATGTGCATATATGTTAGTATTTATATGTGTGTGAGTGGGTGCATGTGTGCATGCATGTGTGTGTGAGTGTGTGAGTGAGACTGTGTGTGTGTGTGTGTGTGTGTGTGTGTGACATACTTGTAGAGGTCAGAAGTCAACCTAAAGAGCCACTCCTCAGGTGGTACCTACATTGTTTTCTTGAGACAGGGTTTCTCACTACCCTGAAGCTCACTGAGTAGGCTAGGCTGGCTGGGTGACCAGCAAGCTCCAGGGAATAGCTGGCCTCTGTCTCCCAAACCTGGGGATACAAGTGTACATACTATACCCAGATTTTCCCCCATTAATTAATTTACTCACTTTACATCCCGATCACAGTGTCCCCTCTTCCCAGTGCCCTCCTCCCATAACCCTTTACCCATCCTTCCCTCCTCTTCTCTTCTGAGAAGGGGGAGGTCCCTTACTGTATACCAACCAACTGTGGCATATCAAGTCGCTGGCCTATCATATAGTAGGACTAGGCCCATTTCTCCCACTCAGGCTAGATGAGGCAGCACAGTTAGGGCAGCGGGATCCATAGACAGGCAAGAGACAGGGACAGCCTTCTCTCCAGTGTTAGGGGGCCTGCATAAAGACCAGGCTGCATTTCTGCTACATAGGTGTGCGGAGGGCCTAGGTCCAGTCCACAGTCCACAAATGCTCTTTGTTTGATGGTTCAGTCTCTGGGGGCTCCCAGGGTATACTCAGCTTTTAAAGTATGAATTCTTGGGGATCAAACTCAGGTCCTTATGCTTATAAGGCAAGTAATTTCCTGACGGAGCTATCTCCCTAAAAACCATGTCCTGGTTTTGTAAATGTGCATAATAAATATATTCAATATAGCACTCAACTGGGAATATCCCAAAGTCCTTCTCTTGGAGAACAGATTATAACCAATAGTACATATTTACAGTGGAATACCACTCACTATTGAAAGGGAGCAAACATGACATTGGTACACATAGCACAGGGACACACATAGCACATATGCTGAGTAAAAAGAGCCAGACTCATTAAAAGAGCCTGGGACTTACACTTTAATTTTATGATAATCTGGAACAGTGGAACTGGAGCAGCAAACTGACCAGTGTTTCCCAGATAGAGGCTATGTGAGTTAAGTACTCAGAGCTGTGAAGGAAATTCAGTGAGTGATAACACTGTTCTCTAACTTGACTGTGGTGTTGGTTACATCACTGTCTAAATTCGTCAAATTCAGAGAACTGTACATGGGAAAGAAATGCATTTTACTTTGTGCAAATTTTACTTCAATTTAAAAACTGTATGCTGATTTGGAGGATGAGTTATATGCTCAGTCAGTCTCTACAGTCTTACTGGATCTGGCAGGTAATCCACTCTTTGACCTCGACATTCTCTTCCTTCTTCCCTATATTCTGGGTGCCTAGGTTTCCTTGCTGTTCTTTGAGTATGTTAGAATAACCCACAAATACAACTCTACACATGTGTGCTACTCTGCTTGGAGCAGCCTCCTAGTCCCCTTACTTCCTTAGAGTCTTTACTTCAAAGTCACCAATAACCTCTAAGTCACCAAGTGAGCCTCAAGTCTTCAGTTCATGAACATCTCATAGACCATTTTAGGTTGCTGTGTGCCTATTCAGGATGGGCTCGATGGGCTCAGCTTCTAGCATCTTGGCTGGGTGTAGATTGGAGGAACAACAGTTACCTAAGGGCTATACTATTGGTTTTTGATAAGAGCAGAAGATGACTAGTCCTTGCACTATTGTGTGTCAAGCCTTTGCTTGTATCACATCAGTTAGTATCCAGTTGTCCACAGCAGGTTATGCCTCCCTGTGGGGTGGCATAGTAAACATACAAATAGTTGCTTATTGCTCCCACTAAGCTCTTCCCTGATCAAATGGCTAAAACCTTATCTCCTAGTTTGTTATTGCCCAACCCTCCTCTCTGCTTTTCTTTTTCTTCAACATGTGTGACTTTATCACTTATTGTACATGCAATTTATTAACCCTAGTTACTTTCTGTTTTTTTGTTTATATATACTTATGTATTATTATATGTATACATATGTGTGTGTATATATGTATATATGTGTGTATATATATACACACATAAATATTATTTTTTTTCTGTAGTGAAAGTTTCACCAGCACAGGGACAGGGCATCTGTTCTGATCATTCTAGGATCTCCAGTGCCTAGGGAAAACTCAATAAATATTTGCTTAAGTGATTGAAATAGGGCCATGCTAAGAATTTATTGAGGTGATCTGTGAGCTGTGTTTGAAGGAGTCCTGTACACATGAAGTATGCGATAATTGGTGGCTGTTGTTACGCTGTGGAGTGAATGCTCTCGGAAGAACTGGAATTCAGCTATGTGTGTAATGATGACACTTGCAGGATGAATCTTTGAAGCCAAGTCTTTGGTGTGGTCTCAGAGGTGAGGCCTGAAGGCCCAGGGTAGGCCGTCACTTGCTGGGACTCAGGAGCTTTTGCACTTGCTCTGACACTCAGTATGCATGTTTTCTCTAGCTCCCTCATGCCAGGTATCGGGCCCTGATCTGCCAAGTCAGATGACCTGATACCATTGCAGACCCAGTTTTTTGACAGGGAGAGGACTTACATTTAACCTCAAACACCGCCTAGGGTTCCTCAGGGTGGGGCAGGTACAATGCAGGACCTCTAAAACACCAAAGGCTGCTTCTTGCTGTTCTCAGCACCAGTTGCCCTTGTGGGTAGAAACCTCAGGGGGCAGCTTTTGGCACACTTGGAAGGAACTAGAACCTGGGGATGGATGGCTAGGCTTGCTGGCAGGGAAGATCAGATACACATGTGACTCCTTCTGCTGAGGGGAGGGGCACAGAGGGAGGACATGATGGATGGGAAGTGGGAAAATTTGTGAGAGTCATTGCATTTGGTCTGTGACCCCCTTCATGGATGACATTGGGTTGGATGAGCTGGACTGTGCTCTAATGTGGAACTTCAAAAAGATAAATTTGGCCTCAAGTGGCAGATTCTGCCCTGGTAAACCAAAGGGCTGGAGTTGAGCCCTCTTAGTGCCTAGTAGATGCTTTTTCTCTGTCACTCTAACAGAGCATTTCTGTGTATATGTTGGTCTCCATTTTCAACTCTGAATCCTGGCTCCTCTGTACATCCCCAGTGCCCCAGCAGTATCAGCAATTATTTGTAGAGCAAAGGATTTATAGTTCAGATACCATGGCCAGGCACTGTACCCAGCTTCTGGTCTCCATTACTTTGCTGGACCTTTTTGCCTTCCCTGGGGGAAGATGGCAGTTCTTATCTTCTGTGGAGGCAGAGCTGCATTTTAGGCCTGGACTTCTAACCACCGAGTTACCATCCTCCTAGAAGCAAAGGGCACATTCTGCTTGTTTCTTTCCTACCTAGGGTTATTTGGCTCTGAAAGTCTCTCTCCTTTAGATCTTTACTTTCTGCTCTGTAAAGTGGAAACTGCAAGTTTTATTGGTTCTCCAAATAGAGCAGATGTGACTACAAACCCCATATGTGAGCGTGTGTGTGTGTGTGTGTGTGTGTGTGTGTGTGTGTAAGTAGATCCAAAATGTCATTGGTAGCATTGCTTTACATGGGAGTTGATGCTAGTCATTAAGGAAAAGAATTGTAATAGAAGTGTGCCAAACAGAGTTTGGAGAGAATTAAATATACTGATCTTTTTCAGTACACAAGTGTGTAAAGAACATGATAAAACAAGCCACAGAAAAACATGCAGCTTGTTAACAAACATATGGAAAACCATTAAAACCTTACTTGTAATTAAAAGAGTGCAAATTAAAGCAAAATGGCATGTTTACCACCCAGTTAAAATACAGCCAGAACCAGCGAGATGTTGGCAGAGTGAAGCCTTGTGTGTTCCTCTGCGCCCTGTAGGGACATCCTGGGCTAGGGAATTTGATATGGAATGTATGGGCCATAAAAATGTTCTTTCTCTTTGACTTGACAATTCTATTTCTAGGAATTTCTCTTAAGAAATTATTCAAAAATTTCAATATAAAGCTGTTGAAAACAGCTCAATTAAAAAAAAAGTGATGTGAAGAGTCACATCTAAAGAATGCAGCCAAGAGAACCATGGTGTGTTGAGTGACATATCCTGACACTGTCCCATGAATACTTGACATCAGATGAGCATACGCCGCATAAGGGAATAAAGCAGATGAAATACTGCATTTATCGTTTTGTTACAATAGGTGAAATTCTAAAGGGAGATTCGTATAGAACTAAATCTAGAAGGAACTAAAGGCAAAAGAGTCAACAAGGTTTGTATGTTTGTGGAAGGAAAGTGGCAGCGTCAACACCGTCATTTTAATAGAAAATGTGTACTCTTGACGGCATTGGCCTGAGAACTCGAGCAGACTCGGATACTCTCGGAGCAGGGATAAGCACCCAGCAAAGTGTGTCCTCAGGCTGCTTTGACTGAACAGTGCTTTCATCTGAATGGATTTGTGGAGCTGGTCAGTCGCCCTGGAGAACAGCCTCTGTGTTGCATTTTCTTCATAGCAAAGATGATCTGTGCTTTCACATTTAGTTATTTATCACTATCTACTTTTCCTAACAACTAAGCCAAACATTTTTCCTTCTTAAAAACTTAAAGGAAGTTTTATTAAAAAAAAACAAACATAACCATGATTGACTGTCTCTCTCATTTCAGAGATAACGACTACTGAGAGTTCATCCATGTTTCCCCATATCTATGATATTATTTAATTATTCCTTCTCCTTTGTATAAAAAGCAAAGTTTGGGTAAAAGTATCTACTTTCACTTTCTTTTTTTTTCATTTGCAATACATGATAGACATTTTTGTGTATGCTACATAGAATTTTTAGACAGGTGTTTACTCTCATATATTGCTGATGAGGAAGTAATTTGGCATATTTTGGAAGGCAACTTAACAGTATCTCTTACGATTAAAAGATTTCTCACGATTTTTTCATGAACACCCCCATAAAGGGCTGTCTATCCCAGTGTTCACTTGGAGTATGTGTTATAGCTCAAGCTGGCTCTTTGGTTTATGGCACATTCAGAGAAGTATGGCTCTCATATCCTAGGCTTCCTGGGAACAGTTATGGATGCTTCCTGGGCACTCAGTGTAAGGCATCATGGGTTGATGGAAAGCTCTAGTGACTTGGGGTGAACAGGACATGTTCAAGTGCAATACTCAGATATAGACACTGAACTTTCAATTAGAGATGGAAGTTAGAATTAAGAAGGGAAAGACTATCTGTCAAGCACCCATCATGTACAAAATACTTTTCATTGCTTTACTTAAGAGCAAAGGTACTTGCCAGGCAGGCCTGCATCCAAATTCTAGCATGTTATTTACCAGGCCCTAAGATAATCTTGGACAAGTTTCTTACTATCTCTGAACCTCTACTCCCTCTCTTGTACCACAGGAATGCTAAATGGTTGACCTTAGTGTTATAGAAATCTCTGAGCGGCATACTACAATACTGTTTCAAGAATGAATGATTAATAAAAGTTGGGGCAATTATTAGTTTTGTTATTAATGAGTCCTGGTACCCACTGCAGGCTTCAAATACAGGTGAAAAAATAGAATAGTTATACATCTGGTCTTTGAGACCCAAGTCTGGCACTCTAGCCTAGCCAAATTTGGATATAGACTATATTATAGACCTTTTGCACCTTTGGTCTTTGAATCATGTCCATCTCTACTGTGCACTGGCAGAGGGGCAGTGACCTCTTCCTTACTTGCAGATCCAAATGAGGACTAGTAAGAATTCTTCTGGATCTCTTAAATATGGTAGAAATTAGAAATATATTATAAATGTTCTTTTGAAAAGTAACCTTTTAAAAGACTTATTTATTTCATTTATAAATGAATGTTTTGCCTGTATGTGTGTGTGGATTTTATATATATTTACATATATATATATGTAAATATATATGCATATGTATACATATATATATATTTCTGTGGAATTCTCTGAAACTGGAGCTATGGATGGTTGTGAG
>JADRCD010100121.1:3086-17177 GCA_019843815.1 Montemys delectorum | reverse complement strand
TGGCCAGAGCCTATCATTTAAAACAAAAAGGGGGAGATGTAGAGAGCTGCACCCGAGCCGGCAGCCTCCATTACAAGATGGTGCCGGCATCCTGTTTCTTCTCCCTGTAACACGTAGTCTGCGCATGTGCCTAGGGCCAGAGCATGCCAAGTCACAGCCTATCCCGAGGCGTTTCATGAGGTAATGAGCAAACAGCCAATCAGAGATGAACACACCGCTCCAGGGTGTATATAAGCAGTGCATTTTCCAGGGCTCGCCCTCTCCTCGCCACATGGTAATAAAGGTTTGCTGCAGAAGGATCCTGTGTGTGTGTCCGTGTGTTCCTGCCAGCGGGAAAATAGCGTGGACCACAAGTTCATGAACCTGCTTGAGTAAAATGACTTTTTGAGGTAAAATAAATTACTTAAATGGATCTTACCCCCTAAGATGACTTTATCTACTAGAGAAGGAAACCCTTGATAATCATAAGAGCTCATAGTAAGGCCGAGCAGGTTTAAAGAGATTATCTTATCCTAAGTTTTAATTGACCACTTATATTATTATTATTATTATTATTATTATTATTATTATTATTATTATTATTGCAAGAATGAGAATAGAACTTGGGGACCCCACATAGGCCTGGCCAGTATCTATCCTCAGCTATGGCTCCAGGCACCTTCCCCCCCTATAATTTCTGTTTTGAGAGTGGGTTTTGCTAAGTTGCCTGGGCTGGACTTTAACTCATAGGCTCTGTAGCCAAAGCCAGACTTGAACTTGCTATCCTCCTGCCTCAGCCTCTTGAGCAGCTGGGATTACAGGGATGTGCTAACAGACCTGGCTACAGTTAATTTTTTAAAATTTGTTTTCATGTGTATGCCTGTATATATGTCTGTGTATCACATGTGTGCCTGGTGCCTGAGGGAGCTAGAAGGTCAGATCTCTGTGGGACTGGAGTTATGGATAGTGATGAGCCACTGGACTCAAACCTGAGACTTCTGGAAGAGCAGCTAGTGCCCCTAACTGGGTGAGCATCTCTCCAGGCCCAAAATAAAGCTTTAAAGTCATAAACATAATTTACTTATATGCAAATTCAAGCTAATTTTCTCAGGTCCAGAACACTATTTTCTCTAGAACCTTCCTTTTTAAGGGGGCTGTGCTGGGCTTGAACCTGACTCTTCTTACTTGCTAAGCAGGTGTTCTATCATGGAGCTACCCCTTAGCTCTAGAACTTTCTTCATTGTTATACAAAGTATCACCTTTGTTCTGGCACCCACCAGATTGGAGTTCATTCTTTATTCTGTGTCAATTCCTCTCACCCCAACCCCGACTCCAAATAACCCTTCAAGCCTGTGATTTCAGTCCACAGAGGCCTTTTGGCTGATGTCCTGTAAGGCCCCTGGCCAGCTCTTCTGCAAGCTGCCTACAGTGTCGTCTGCCATGCCACCTCCTCAGGCCTCCAGAGGTCTGCTTGCATGGCCTCAGGGCTGCCCCACACCCTGGACTCCACACCTAGACCTGCAAGGTCTACTGAGGCAGCTAGGATGTGTCACACCAGGCCCGCTGCCTGTGTCTTTAAGCAGACTTTACGGAAGCATTTTAATGGTTTGGGAATACCAGGGTGCCTGTCAGCAGGGATTTTATCTTAGTTACTAGAATAATGGATTGTTTAATACACTCCTTGCTGAATGTACAGGAAAGCTTTTAGGCCAATCATGTATCCATTCTGGCTAAATATAAACAGCTTTCCCCCCTACTTTTAGTTTTTTAAATCCAAATTATACACAGATGTAAAGTGTCAAATGGATCTGGCAGGTTTATTAAAACAAAATGGGAGAGCACTTCCATGCTCCTAGATGCATTTCCTACCTCAGAGGCAACCACTTTCCCCTCTCGGTGTGTGTGTGTGTGTGTGTGTGTGTGTGTGTGTGTGTGTGTGTGTGTGTGGGCATGTGTGCACATGAGCATGTGGTTGAATGTGGAGTCCCAGAGTTGGTGGCAGCTACCTTCCCTGGTTGATTTCTACTTTATAGTCAGGATCTCTGTCTGAACCCCAGCCTCACGGATCCCGGCTAGTCTAACTAGTCAGTTCACCAGTGCTCCATCTCTGCCTCTGGAGTGCTGCGATGGCAGGCAGCTACCGGGGCTACCTGCTTCTGTGTGAGGTCTGACGACCAGAGCTTCAGTCCATCTCTTGTGTGTGGAAAGCTCTTTATTTACTGAGCCATTTCCCTAGTCCACTCCCACCCCCTAATCTGCTTGGGTTTTAAAGAATTTTTATAGTTACCATTATTTGTAAAAAACACACCTCTCAGAAAAACAACACACAAATAAAACCAACCATTTCTCCATTTCCAGTTTTAAGCCGTATTTACTGATATTTTCCACTAATATTATGTCGTGAACTATCCATGAACAACCAGCACATTTACTTTTTTTAAAGTTGATACAAACCTGCCATTTGGAAGGGGTCTTACGGAGGTGGTTTTGTGGGGGTTGGGGAGGCATGCCTAAGACCCTCCAAGCTTCCTCACAGCTTGGCTGTGGCACTCTCACTCAGCACGGCTGGGGACAGTGCGACATGACTTCTGCTGGATCGGAACTGCTGAAGAGCCTGCTCTGATCCAAGAGGAATGACAAGAACGGGGTGTGTGGTGGTGGTGGGCAGGCAATGGATCTGCAGCCATCTTTACCCCCCCCCCCACAACTGAAGTGAGTGAGCTGGCTACTCACCTATCCCATCTCCCCATCCTTGCAATGTGGTCCCAGAGCAGTTTGTAGATTCTCACTCAGTGTTTATCTTTGAATGTAACTGCTGCTGCCAGACTTGGGCCGTTGCTTCCCCGCTCACACCCCAGTACCTTTCTTACTATCAGATGTGGGTTGTTTTCAGTGTACTTAATACCAATCTAATACCGGAGTCTGCCCATGACTTGACCTTCTCTGAGCCACTTCACTTACCAGCTACCTTAGGCAGGTACCATCTAGATTAGATGCCTCTCATACCTGGTGGTGCTGGCCTGCTCCTCAATCCTGAGTGCACTGCTGCTACTGTTTAGGTGTATAAGACATAAAATAAGCCAACTCCTCCCAGGCATTTGGTTAAGGGTTGAGCACTATTAAATATCATTAAAGTTAACGATGGGCATTTATTCTAATTACCTCTTTAATGTTTATTTTTCCTTTCTGACAGTCTTGCTACATAATATATGTACATAGTCTTGTACAGAGCCTGATTAGCATTTACTGTGTAGCCCAGGTTGGCCTCCAATGCATGGCAATCCTCCAGCCTCAGGCTCCTAAGTGCTGGGATTACAGGTGTGAGTTGCCATGCTCAGCTTTTTTTTTTTTTTTTTTAAATAAGTCAAGATGTTGGGAGTGGGGGGATTTGACAGTAACTATATCTTCTCTGGAACCTTGGTTGTTTAAGGCTATCAGCAGCCAGCTGGATGGCCCTCGTGGCAGCCATGATACTTTTGAATACTCCCCAGATGCCTTATGGAAGTTACATAGCAACCACAGCTGGCTGCTGCTGAAGCCCAACTCTGGCCCATGCGTGGTAGTCAGGTTCTTTCCCTTCACCATGTAGGTCCTGGGATTGAACCCATGGTGGCAGGCTTAGCGCCAGATGCCTTTACTGGCTGGGCTACATCACCAGCCCTTTCTTTGGTGTCTAGCACCTAGTCCTTGTTTTTCCATGGCTCTTGTTTCCTTGAAAATGACAGCGATAACTTCATTTTCCCCGTGTGCTCTGTTTTGTCCATAGAACCTGTTTTCCTTTTAAAAAGAAGTTTCCTTGGCTATCTTTATTTACAGATAGGACTCACAAAGTCTCTAGAAGCCCAAGTCTCAAGTACCCTAGAGGCTTGGCAGGCTGATTCCCCATGAGAGACCTGGCTAGGATCTCTTTGGGGAACTTCTGCTGCCAAGTTTGTATTTCACGTGGGGACCGGAGGCCCCCAGGGAAAATGCTTTCAGTCTCTTGCCTGGCTGCTGAAGGCCTGAGAGCTGACAAGATCTGCAGCAGAGGGGCTCCAGCTGTGGTGTCTACATCTCATAGGGTCCTATGCACAGGAGGTTCTACCAGGCCTGGTGGCCCCAACCCAGATAGCCTCAGCTTAACTCTCCACCGATAGCTCTCTTGCCTGCCAGCTTATCTGCTACAGTGGCAGCGCTGGCCTCTCCACCCCCAGGTGATAGCTCTCTTGCCTGCCTGCCAGTGTATTTGAGGAAGAGGCTAGCTTATCTGCTACAGTGGCCCCACTGGCTTCTCCACCCACAGGCCAGGGCAGCCCAGCCTTGTTGGATACGGTGCAGTACTGTAGCTCAGAGCTCAGCATTCTTTGTTGAAGGTCTCATACATGCCTTTCTCGGGTCTAACAGGAACTGTTTGGCCATCCTCAGCTTCCAGGGTAATGTCCTCCTCTATTGTCACTCCCCTCTCAAGGAATCCCTGAACACAAGCTTGTTGGTGCCTTTGGGGGTCTTGGGGAGGTAGTGAGAGTGGATGTTTTGTATTCTTCAGAAACCAATAGCCAATAACCCTTACAGAGGGATATCAGGCTCCAGGCTCTCGCCTTCCACTGACTGCAATACCCTCTTCTGGAGCCCCATTCTGCCCACTTGGCTTCTTGTAAGGCTCTCGGATTGCCCTTCATGATGCTCTCCAGAGTTGCTACCACAGTTCTGGGACACCACCCACCCCAGGATTTTGGATTTTTTTTTCCTCTCTTAGGCCTTCCTCCTCTCACCTGGACTGCCCTCAGTGGCTGCTTTAGTGGCTACCTGGCATGGTGGTGCAGTGGGTATCCTCACTGGCTGCTGTGGTAGATATCTGGGATGCCTTTGCCTGGCACCAGCCTCCAGTGCACTGTGTCCCAGCTTCCTGTGGGTCATCATACCAGGCCCACTGACGTCCTTCCTAAGGCTCTTTGCTAGGTAGGATTGTGGAGGGCGGCAGCCTTTCTCCCCAGGAGGGCAGGTTACAAGTTCCTGCCTTAACTCCTTGTCCATGCTGGGCCCACAGCCTGTTCCATCTTCCCCTGGGAACATATTGATTGCCAGCTTCTGAGCTTTTTGAGACCCCAGTCAGAGTGACACTGTGTCTGTCTTCCTTCCATGCGGACCTGAAGGGAACCCTGAGGAAAAGCCAGTGAGCTGCTCTGTGCCCTACACTTCAGCCTCCAGTGCTGGTAGGTGTCTTGGGCTGCTGAGTGAGTGTCTACTTCTTTTGATGAGGCTTTATTTCTTGTCATCTCTTCTGCCAAGTGCCCTTAGTGTGTGGCGCCGACTGCCACCCTGAGTGGAGTATGGGCACAAGTTCCATCAGTGCACTGACTCAGTGCTGAGTGGATAAACACAAAAAGAAGAGATTCAGCTTGTGCTGTGGGAAGGTGATAGAGCCCCTGGGAGGCAGCAGAGGAGGTCAGGGAGCTCTAGTCCTGGCCAGAGACTGTCATTTGTCACACAGGCTGGGGCAACCCAGGACTGCTATGGCCTCAGACATGTTTAACCTGAGAGTGAAACAGGCCTGTTGTTGAAGTTTCTAGTCCAGCACCTGCCCCCTAGGCAAGTCCATGCTGCAAAAATTTTCCTTACTGGCTGGTCAGCTGCTCCTCATGGGCATTGGGGAGGCGGTGTCTCAGCCACCTCTGTGTCTTAGAGTGAACCTAGTACTCGAGCCACAGCTTCCCTATGGGTTCTGTGTGAGGCAGTGAAAGGAGGTCATGGAAGCCCGGCACAGCAGAGAAGTGAGCTGCTTCCCAGGTTTCTAGGATGGGATTTTAGTCTGGAGGTTCAGGACTGGGAAAGTACCAGAGGCTAGACCCCCATCCCTCACTGATATGCCCATCCAGATAATGTTGGTCTGGGAATGGGGGCAGAAAGGAGGTCCTAGGCGTGGGAGGACAGGCAGCTGAAGGCAGTGTGAGGCTGACAAGGCACTGAAGAAGGCAAGGAGCCAGGGCAGGTGGGGCATGTCTGTGGCTCTCATCAGACAACAGCCTATCCTAGGGCTGTGGTATCACTCAGTGCAAAGAACCTGCCAGGGGACTCCACTGAATCTTTTTTTGAAGAAAATCACCATAACTGTATCAGACGGGTCTGTTAATCCTGATAACACAGGGAACGGCACTGGGAAACAGGGCCTTGGTTGCTTTGGTTTTCATCCTAGATTCTAGTCACTTTTGAAGCCAATTCATACTTTTCCAATTTGGTGAAAGGAGGATACGTTGTGCCCAGTTCCCTAAGAAAGAGGCTGCCCGGTGCTCAGGAGGGTAGGATTTGCCAGTACTTGGGATGCTAGGCAGGTGGCTGGGTCAGGTGGGATCTGGTGTGAAGTTCTTCTGCCCTCTGGAAGGCCTGCCTTTACCTTTTAGGGTACATGTTTGAAACTGCAGGTATTGAGGTACCTACTCATATCATAGCTGTGAGCAGGGCTCCTGGGAGCTTTGGCATATGATATACAAGGAGAGGTAGTAGTCCCACCTCCCCACATCCCCACATCCCATGGGCTAGCAACAGAGAGGAAGGGTGGGGAGGGAGGGCCACAGCTACATGCACAGGGTGACTGGCAGCTCCCTGCTGTGCATACTAATTACATTTTTAATCAGCTAGAAGGAGGCTGCAGCATCAATCTGCCACACATGGCTCGTGAATCACCCTGGAGCCGGCAGGAAGGGACTGAGCTGATGACCCCAGCTCAGCTGTGAGGTGGATCCTAGGGAGCCCCTTGCCCTCAGTGCATGGGCCACCTGGCTGCCATGCTTCCCCATGCCATCCACACAGACAGCAATTCACACTTGATTTTATTCCATGACACTGATTTGCTGAAACCCCCCATTTCCTGGGCAGGGAAGGGCAGTGGGTCGCCTGGTCGAAGCGGGGCTGCCTGCCCAAGAGGACTGGGACTCTCTGCTCAGGGAAGCACTGGCCAGGCCTCAGCATTCCCTGCCCTGACCCCTAACCTTCCAGTTCATTTAAAAACTGAGCTGCAGAAGTAAAATAAAATGAAAAAAAAAAAATAAAAACAAACCCCTGAGTTGTTAAAAACCAAATTAAAAATCCCCTTTGGTGTCAAAAGGTCCTATTCCTAAAAGCCAGCAGGGTAGGGCAGGCACAGGCCCGGCTTGGGCTAGCATTCAGTCCTCAGGCTCCTCATCAGACTCCTTCTCCAAGCCCAGGGAATCCTCGGGGCCTGGTCGCTTCAGGATAGCACTGTACTTGAGGGCTGTGGTCTCTGCCTGCAGGACCACATCCACCAGGCTGAAGATGGTGATGACCTGTAGAAGAGCCAGGAACAGAGAGAGGACAGGGCAGGTGAGGGCCTGCAATCAAAGCTAAGCTGACCACTGAGGCTCACTTACTTCCCCAAGCCTATTTGTAAATGGGAGGCATGGGGTCTGGGGAAAACCAGTAGGCTAGATGGCATGATGTAGACATTTGTTATCTAGTGACCATTCACAAGGATCAAGAGAACAGGCTGGGCTGGGCTGGGCTAGCCTTTGGAACAAGAGGGATATAAGAAGCTTTTAGCAGCTTCTCAAAACTTCTGGAAAGTTCTGTTCAGTGGAGAGGGATAGCACCTATCTCCCTATAGAGCAGCAGGTCTCAACCTGTCATTTGAGACCCTTTGGCAAACCTCTATCTCTAAAGATATTTACATTATGATTTATAACAGCAGCAAACTTATAGTTGTGAAGTAGATATGAAAATAATTTAATGGCTGGGGGAGGGGTGTCACCACAACCTGAGGAACTGTATTAAGGGTCGCTGCATCAGGAAGGTTGAGGGCCACTGCCATAGTGGGTGTTCCCATATAGAACCTGGCAGTCTAAGCTTGGGCTTGGGCTTGGGCCTCTGCTGGAGAACTTGGAATCCCACAGGGGAGCCTATAGTGCTGGGGAAAAATGAGGGGCAGATGAGGACCTAGGGGCACATATCTGAGATAGAAGGCAGGCTTAGGGACACAACAGGGGACTGACCTGCTGTGTTGGCTCCTCTTCAAGGTCATCAGGCTCCCACATGAGAGTGAGCTCCGGCTTCTTGCCCACCTTCTGGAAGCTGTAGGATCGCAGGGCCAGTGCCTAGATGTGCACACAGAGCCTCAGGCTGTGGCTCAGATGCCATCTCTGCCCTGGCCTCTTTCTGACTGGCTGGAGGGAGCTTTGTACAGGCTCCCTTACTGTGGCTGCCTGCTTGGCCAGAGACATGGACCACCCTATCTATCCCTGGTCCACCTCAGCCAGATCTAGGAGGCTCTGCCAAGACACCTTTGGCCAAGTAGAACCTGAAGGTGACCCAGGACCAAGGGACAATTTGGGAGGGTGGTGACTGTAGGGAAGGAGAGATCTGCCTAGGCTGCTGTGACAGGCCTAACACCAGGCTGACAGCCAGGCAAGTACAGAGCTGACCTACATCTGAACTTCCACCCTGCTCCATGAACTATAGGTGCCTGATAGTTTCAGCTGCACTTGGTCATTTCCTGTTCTGCCTTTTTTATGAGTCCTGTGTCTCTTCCAGTGCAGGGCTTCACACTTCCCCAAGTGTATGTAAGGAGCTCAAAGCCAGGGGTAGGAGCCAGGTGGTGACTTGGTGACCCCAGAGCAGCTAAAGTGAAGCCCCCAAGTGACATTATGGAAGGCACCAAGAGGACTTTGAATAAATTGTCATCCAGGGAAGAAGCCAAGGCAGGATGGGCCTCTTGTTTCTCTTCGGGGACACAGTGTTCAGAGCAGTGCTGGCCACCCTCTGGTCTCTCCTTCTACATGTTTCTATAAGAACATTCCAGGTTTCACACCCCACCATCCTGGGGTTCTGAGTACTTGGGCTTTTAGGGAAGATTTCAGACTTGACCCTTGGCCTGAGGTCCTGTCCCAGGCAGGCCTATTTGGGGTCAGGGGTCTGGACCCTTTATTGCCACATGCCAGTGAAGCTCACTGCTAAAGGATGCAATCTGTGGGCCCTGCATAGCTGATGGATAGGAACAGCAGGGATCTCAGTTTAATTCCACTATTCATGGCTGTGAAACTATCATGGACTGTTCTGGACCAGGGGCCTATTTCCCCAACAAGGAACTAGACACAGGCAGGGAAGTGGCAGGAAATAGAGTACACTAAGTCCTTTAGGGTTTGGTTTTGCCTGTAGGTGCATGCCTCCCATTCACACCAGGGACACTCACGTTGCAGTAGATGCGCTTCTGCACCCCAAAGCGCAGCACCAGCACGTCGAAAGCTTGGTTCAGGACACCCATCACCATGGCTTCGGACTCCAGGGGACCGCTCTCCTGTAGGAACAATGCATCATGGCATCCTCCCAGGGAGGGCCTGCCCTGTTGCTCCATACGCAGGAGGGTGGGGAAAGGGGAAGAAGAAGGGGCCAGGCTAGACACCCACCTTTACTAGAACTGCGAAGAAGAGGCCGATGCTGAGCTCCTGCACACGCTTGGAAGCCATGCGACGGTCATTGCAGTGGTCAGCTTGCTTCTGTAGGGTATCAGGCTCCACATCTGGCTGCTCACTGTAGCCTAGGGGAGAAGGTGACCAGGGTTGCTAGTGCGGGGGGCTGAGAAAGGTTGTGTGCTGAGGCAAGGGCTGTGGGACCAACTATAGTCCCAGGCTTGCAATAAGTCTCACTAAGGCTTCCATCATCTGGGTGTGGACTTAGTACAGATTTAGGCTTCTCTGTCCCTTGGCACATCCATGATCACAGTAATGTGGTCACTTACTCTGAGAGTGGGTAACTCTTGACCAGCAAAGGTCTTCCCAGGCCAGAGTCATGTCCCTTACCCAGAGCAGCAGCCAGGAGGCGGTGCACTATGACGTCAGCAAAGCGGCGGATGGGAGAGGTGAAGTGTGTGTAGAGGGGAACGTTGAGAGCATAATGCCGGAACTGCGCCTGATCCTGCAGCATCCCAGAGCAGAAGTACAGTGCCATCTGGAGGGAGAGTGGGACTAAGCCTGGCTGGGTCTGCTAGGTGCTGAGACCCAAGCCTGGCTCACAGCAAGGTTGATACACACCTCCCCTATAGGCTTTAGGCAGCTGATCAAAGCCAGCCAGATTCTTGGGGCCAGGATCATCCTGCTTAAGGGGCTCTCGGCAGCAGCCATGAATGACAGGTGGTGATGAGAGCCCTTCCCCTGCTCAGGACACATGCTAGTCATGCCTAGGGCTGCCAGGGCTCTATCCATGAGGGCAATGCTTGGAACAGCTCAGAAAGCTATGCCTCTGTTGGGCATGGGATGTTGAGAAACCTCAGGATGGGTGGCCTCTAGCACTGCGGGACCAGCCACCAGGGCAGCTGTGCAAGGGCTCTTCCTCCTCAAGGCCTATGGTTGCTGAGTCCCTACAGGGAACGATGCAGAGGAGTTGCTGCGGACCTGGGTCAAGATGATCACAGACAGGAAAACATAGCTATGTTGGCCCAGGGCTATGAATTGTCTTCTGGAGACACAGGCAGAAGTTGAGGATGCTGCATGTCCCTGGCCAGCCCAAGAAGATGCCAAGCCCCAAGAGAGCAGCCCATAGAGCTGCTCAGCTTCTGCCTGAGCCAACCCTGTTTCCTCTGGCCTGGCCTGATCTCTTCCTGGTTGAGGGTCACACTTGCTGCAAGTACAAGTTCCACAATACTCTAGCTGACGTCAGCCAAGGGGACAGTTTGTTAGCTTGCCAGCCTGCATCTGTTTGCTTCTGAATGACTGTCTACTGTGATACACAGGCCTAAGAGACCTGAGGAAAGGAACCACTGAGCTGCTGCAGCCCTCAGAACACTTAGGCAAAGTCTGGCCTCAGCCCTGCCATAGCCCTTGGAATCAGCAGCTGTTGCCTAGAAGGATGTTCACTTCTTTGAAAGCTCCAGAGTGCCTGGCCAAATGACAGCCGTCTCTGGTTACTCCATGCACATAGCCCCTGCTGGAGCTTGAGCTATGTCTGGGGCAAGCTGCTGGAGAGAGGGCACATCTCCATCGTAAACAGACATGTTTATCTTTGTTTTCAGTGGTGGCTCAGCTCTTCAGAAGGCTAGGGTGAGGAAGAAAAGGGGCCGAGGCTCCCTCTTGGTCAGTGTAGCTACTATCTATGGGGAGGGCAACAATCATGGCTTCTCTGCAGTCGCCAGAGACAACTGGGACAGCTCGGGTCCTGTTTCAGCAGCTCTCTTGGGAACCAGGCCTCACTCCTCACTGTTGTGTTGCTGTTGCTGTGTCCTGACCTGTCCCTGTCACTTGCCATCAGAATCCTTGGGGCAGAAGTACCCCTCAGGGTACAGCCTAGGGTCCTGTGTGCACTGTCTAGGGTAGGTGTTAGGGTGGGGAACAGGCAGCCAAGTCCTGGGATGGCCCTGATGGCTCCACTCCTAGAAGAGCCAGGAGTTATCAGGAAATAACTCAGCTGTGCTGCCTGAGGCTACTTGCCTCTCATGAACAGATTGAATCTGCTGAGAGTGACCGACCCTTGAAAAATGGCCTGCCACTGCCCTGGCAAGTGCTGGGGCCCACAGCTGACTCCATTATACCTGCAGCTCCAATTGATCTGCCAATCTACTGATATGGCTCCCATCCCAAGGATGCTTAGGCCCTGCAGGGACTGCAGTGTAGGCTGGAGGGCTGTGACAGGCTGCTAGGAGCCAGCCCATCTCTCTCTCTCATAGCTGTCACTTGCTTGGGGACATGGGCCCAAGCTCGTAACAGACTGATTCTCTTGGCCAGATTGCAGCTACAGCAAAGGTGGGGACCTTTTCTCTTGCCTGGGGTCTCTAGCAGCCACAGGCCATGTAGCTCCCGAGGGATGGAGCATGCTTTTCAGTACATAAGACAGATTTCCTCTGGAGCTCAGGGCCTGCCTGTCCCAGGTGTGACTGCAGCCTCTCTTGCCAGATGGTGTTCCTCAGCTCCTCTCTATGCAGCAGGTCCCAGAGCAGAGCAAGACAGCAGTGGGCTATGTACACATGGTGCTTGCCAGCCAGAGTTATGGGTACTCCTGGTATCAAGGACTAGTGTGGCTCCTCCTTACCTGCATGGGCCGGGAGTACATGTTTGTAAGCACCTCCTTCCGGGCCAGAGAGTACTTGTCATCTCCAAATGTTTTAGTCAGGCTTTTCTAGAAGTAAACCCCAGAAACCTGTATGAGATATGGTTGGGCTTGTGAACAGGCTTGGGGATCATTACTGCTAACCATTTGATCCCAAATTTGGGGAAGGTAGAGAGGGGTTCCCAGACTATGGGCCATGTTGACTGCCTGCAGGACACAGGAGCTGTGATCCATAGCCTGTGTCATACAGTGGACCTAAGGTCTTCCATGCTTACCCTGTAGGCCGGCTCTCTTGGCTGGATGACTCCTCTGCCCACTTCACACTCACCTCCATCTTGGAACATGGGCAGAAATCTCCTTTTTGTGGGATGAGCAGGGACACTGGTTCTGCAGCCTCATAAAGCTTATCTCCGAGAAGGGAATGTGTGAAATGCTTTCCCTCTAAGAAAAATACCTTGCTTCCAGCCATCCTAGCTCGGCAAGGACCAGTCCAGTCCTTGCTAGAGGCCATGAGAGTGGCTACACCTCTAAGTAGTCTCCCTTGGTACGGACCTGATAATAGAGCCTCCCCTAGTGGAAGCAATCTTTTCCACTGCAGGGGAGTGACTACGTAGGGGCAGACAAGTTACCACCAGCCCAACTTCCAGGCTCTCATCTCTTTTCTCCAAGCAGGGCTTCCCATTACCTGCCCGCCGGTACTCACATTTAAGGCCCCTGCAGAGCTGACATCCATGGGCAGCCCCATCTGGTCACAGAACTCCACGAGGTCACTGAGCATCTTCGTCTGTGGTGGGGGATGCCGGCGCAGCAGGGCCTGCTCAGGGAAGGTGCGGAAGATCTTGTGGGCCACGGCCATGTTGGCCAGGAGCATGAACTCCTCTACAAGCCTGTGGGGACAGACAGTAACTAGAGGAACCCCAGAGACAGGTGACACTGCCCTGTCTCAAGGCCTTTGCTCAGCTGGTTCTCTTACACCTTAGTTCTCAGTGTAAGAACCTTCCTGCGACCTGATCAAACTGGTTCTTCTGCTCTTTCTCTTTCATCTCCATGCTCAGGTTTTTCAGAGTCAACCTGTCAATAACATCTTTCTCTTTTGGTCTGAATGTGTGTGTGGTCTCCTGTCCCATTTCTCACTAAATGGGGATGCTCTCAGGTCATGACTGGCCCACAGTAAAGATCTCTGGTGAGAAGACTGGCTGGGCTTCCTCTGGGGCTCACTTGTAAGAAGAGCTATCATTCTATGTTCCTTCACTTCAGTGTAATTAGAATTACTGTAAGTAACTAAGTACATGTGGATAAAGCTCTAAATAGGAAGATGGAAACATGTCAAGGCCCTCGTGAGAAGCAGTGGGGACTGATGGAAGATGAAGTGTGTCAAGACTGGGAAGCCAGGCAAAGTGGGAGCTAGCATCCACCAGCCCTGAAGGTAGTTACCTGTGTTTCAATCCTGGGCAGGCAGGTTTCATGCTAGTCTCCCCTGACCCTCGGGGCTCCCTTGGTGAGATGAGTGGATTGAACATGGAGCCTTTCAGGAAGGGAGTATACATCCCGATACTACTACAGTCAGCATGTCCTGTGTGGGAAAAGCCTGCTCGCTGGAAGGGCAAAAGCCATTAGAGACCTTGTTCATTCAGCTTAGAGGAGATACCCAAGCTGCATGGCAAGCCTTAGGCTTCTCCCACTGAGGCAGCTCTGAGAGTTTGGCAGTGTCTGAGGAAACCTGGGATAAATCCCTCTACCGGAGGTTGAGTAGTACTGCTTAGTCAGATCTGCCATCTAGACAAGCTCTTAGAAGGAAAATGAGACATATAAAAGGAGAATGTTTTTCCTCCCAAACTGGAGCTACTGTGAAGGCGCTTGCCTCTGCTCTGTCCAGGTGCCAATCAGCAGAGCTTTCTCTACAAGGGGCTCAGTGAAGCTTCCACCGGGTGGGGTCTGGACACGCCTGGTTCCTGTCATGGGTGCCTGTGCATGACTGACTCCAGTCATGGGGACCTGGGCATGCTTAGCTCCTGTTATTGGAGCCTGTGTACACATGATACTGTCATGGGGGCCTGTGCACACTGGCTCCTGTCATGGGGGCCTGTG
>JADRCD010100113.1:7910-19413 GCA_019843815.1 Montemys delectorum | reverse complement strand
ATGCTTCACCCCAAACCTTAAAGAAGATACCATCACTTCTACGAATCGGGACTTAAGGAAAGGAGGCATGTACCTCCAGTGCCGAGTGCAAGCGCATAGCAGCAGCTCTCAGAGAAGCGCATCCTTTCGGTGGCAAGGAAGGAGTGAGTTCTGAAGCTGGTGGTTTGAGGGAGAGGGACAAGGTGACCCCCAAGCCCAGAGGGGCCGCGTTTCTCCTGCAACACAGGAGTGAGGGCTGCAACCTGGCAACCAGAGGGGCTGTGTCTACTATAGCAGCTGCTTGTACGACACACCCCACTGCAGAAGCCAGAAAGACTTGGAACCCCTGACCCTCCTGCTTTTACTCTCAAGGGCTGGGAACATAGAAATGTGCCATTAGAACCAGATTTTTTTAATTAAAATTTTTTTATTTTTATATATGAGGAATACAGGATATCATTAGAGAAATCTGTCAAGTTCTGAACAGTTAAAATAATCTTGTTAAACTAGAATCATTAAGATCTTCACTGTGAAAATTAATTTATCATTAGGTATGACAAAATGGTGCTTTTTAAGAGTTGGAAGTTAGCTCTACAGGGTAGTGTTGGAAAGTCTGGTGGTTTGAATGAAAATGGCCCTGACAGGCCCTTAAGGAGTGGCACTATCAGAAAATATGGCCCTGTTGGAGTAGGTGTGGCCTTGTTGGAATAAGTGTATCATTGGGGGTGGGTTGGGGTGGGCTTTGAGGTCTCAGATATTCAAACCACACCCAGTGTTTCACTCTCTTCCTGTTGCCTGCCAATCCAGATGTAGAATTCCCTGCTACATCTCCAGCACCAAGTCTGCCTACACACAGCCTTGCTTCCTTCCATGATGATAACGGACAGAACCTCTGAACCATAAGCCAGCCCCAGTTAAATGTTGTCTTTTTTAAGAGTTGCCACTGCCGTGGTGTTTCTTCGCAGCGATAGACCACTAAGACAGAAAGCAATTGGTATTTTCAAGGAGATGAATGAAGTCTTTCCTAACCTTGAACACATTTTCCATTCAGATAAACACAGGGACCACTTACCTCCAGCTCCTTAGAAGGGATCCCTTGGTCAAGCAAGCCTTGAAGTGTGCGGATGGTGGCCTGCAACTGTGTGCCCGTGTACTTGCCAGAGGGAGGGACTCTGACTACCGGCAGGGCTGCCAGCTCCTCATTTGTCAAAAAGAGGTGATCTATGAGAAAGTACCAGATGGCTCTTCAGTTCTCTCCACAGCTGATTTAATGAATAAGTGAGCTTGCTTGAGCCTGTTCTCACTTCCCACTGTCTCACAAAAAGGGGCAACGGGCTGGCTGAGGACTGCAGTCCACACAGGTTTTGCTACTGCACAGTGACCTCACCTAGCCTTGCAGGGGCTACTTTACCACTGCTCACAGGTCTGGAAGGCTTGTGACTCTTGCTTGTTCAGCTTTTGAAAGGAGCATGTGTTCATTTCTGCTCGACTTTAACGGCAACATTTATATGAGGAAAACCTACCCAGCTCCTGTATTTGCACTAGATTCTAAGTACCGGGGAAGCTGGAGATAAGAGTCAGAAATCCCACACATCAGGAGATTGTTACTAGACTATGGGCTTCCCTTTTCCCTGCCTACTCTTGGCCCTCAGTGTTGGTGTCCTGGATTTGGCAGTTTTCTCCCTGCAGAGGGTACTTTTCTGGTGCTATTCAGGAGTTGAGTTAAACAGGTACCCCGAAAGAGCCTGGGTCTGAGTGAGTACCCGCTGTACGGATTATTTAGAACACAAGGCAATTGCCATCCCTGGCAATGTAGGAGACTCCTCAACTCATCTGGCAGTTAGGGCATGGTGCTACTGCAGCTAATGTGCAGGGGACAGTAACGCTGAGCGCCATGAGGGATACAGGACTGGACAAGATCCCTCAAGAAACTGAGCGCCTGGCTGGGGCATGGTCAATGGGGAGCCACAGTTTGCTCATCTGAAATACATTAACTCTTTTTGAAGTAGAACTTGACTGCAATTGGAGCAGGAAGACTAAGTGGATGAGCGTGCTGCAGATGTCCATAGGATCCCTGTGCACAATAGTCTACTGAGCAGAAAGAGGCTCCAAGTCATTAATTCCCTTTAAAATAGTAAGAAATCATTTAATCCCAGTACTCAGGAAGCAGAGATAGGCTGACCTCTATGAGCTCAAGGTGAGCTTGGCCCATGTAACACTGTGTGAGCCAGGGGAACAGAGTGAGACTGTCTCACAAACCAAAACCAAAACAAAAATGCGGAGACTGTGCTTCATGGTTTTTTTGTTTTGTTTTGCTTGTTGCTATTGACTTGACACAAGCCAGGGTTATCTGGGAAGAGAGAACTTTGATTGAGAAAATGCTTCTGCCAGATTGGCATGTAGCAATTCTGTGTGGCATTTTCTTGATTAACAATTGATGTCTGAATTGATTGATTGCTCAGCTGATGGTGGGCAGTGCTACTCCTGGCAGGTGGTTCTGGGTTCTGTGAGAAAGCAGATTGAGCAATGAAGAAGCAAGCCAGTGAACAGCAGTCCTATGGTTTGGGTCCTGCCTTGAGTTCCTGCCCTGAATTCCCTCAGTGATGGACTGTGATCAGAATGTGTAAAGAGAATACACCTTTTCCTCCACAAGCTGCTTTGGTCAAGGTGTTTTATCACAGCAATAGAGAACCTGACTGGAACAGACTTCAGATAACAAAACTTCACCCTTTACGACATTAATATAACATTAAAAAATAGGAAATGAGTTGTGGTGGTTTGAATATGTTGGTCCATGGTAAGTGGCAGTATTGGATGTGGCCTTGTTGTGTCACTGTGGGGGCTCTATGCTCAAGCTTTGCCCAGTGCTGAGGAGAGCTCCTTCCTGGCTGCCTGCAGAAGGGAGCCACTTCCTTCTGGCTGACTGAGGAAAACAGACTTCTGGCTGCCTTCACATGAAAATATAGAACTCTCAGGTCCTTTTCCAGCATCATGTCTGCCTGGACACTGCTCTTTCCTGCCATGATGATAATGTACTGAACCTCTGAAACTGCAAGCCAGTCCCAATGAAATGTTGTCCTTTATAAGAGTTGCTATGGTCATAGTGTCTCTCCATAGCAATGAAACCCTTACTAAGATACTAACGTTTCTCCCCTGGTTCAGTTGCAAATTAAATAGCAGAAGGACAGAACAACCCAGAAAAGGCCAGCAGTCAAGGCAACTTTGCTCTTGAATTTCAGATATCCCAGCAGTTTTACTCCAGGTAAGGTGAGCTCCTTATTTCTCATTATTCATGAGAAAGAATCATGACTTTTAGTTTCCATTTTTAGTCATGATACTTTGTGCTTTCCCCTATGCCACTGAGAGCTTTAAGCTCTTGCTATGCAAATAACTTAGTTATGGTAACCAAAGCCGATGTCTATGTGACTTAGCTTTATGCATAAAACCAAAGAGCATTTTACATACGGCAATACCACCCATGAATTGTGAAATCATCATTTAAAGCTTTGATTTCCCTACTCGCTGTTTAAACGAAAGAACTGGTCCTAAAACCCTTGCCTTTGCCGGAATCCTCATGGTCTGTTGTCTCCGACTCTCTGCTTTCCTGCGTGGCTTCCTTTTTGACGGGCTTCTCTTCTTGCGATGCCTGAGTTAAGCTATGCCAACAAACATAATTGAAATATTTTTGTCTCCAGCATAATTTTAAATAGCATGATTCAAGTCATTTATTTTCTCTAATAATAACTGTGATACTGTTACACGTGTGAGCTGGTGAGATGGCTCAGTGGGCAAAGGTGCTGTCAAATCTGATGTCTCAGTGTCATCCCTGAGACTCACACGGAAGGGAAGTGACCAACACACTTACAATACAGCATGTGGGTCAACACACATCACTCACACACACACACACACACATACACACTCACACACACACACACACATAGCAGACAGATACATGGAAAAAATAAAATAAACTTCCTGACTGAAAAAAAAATCAAGTTCAGACTGGGTATGATAGCACATGTCTATGCTGTCAGCTCCTCTGGAGGCTGAGGCAGGAGGATTAGTTGAGCCTTGGAGTTAGACACCAGCCTAGAAAAATAGCAAGACCTGATCTAAAATACAAACAAAAATGAAAACAAACACAAAAACCTCTAAATCTAGGTAGGGCCCTGGATCCAATCCCTAACTCTTAAAATCATGGTAGATGATAACTCGAAGTGCGCAGTAGCAGCTTTAGTTGGAGACAGACTCCAGGACTTTGAATCTTAAACTGAAGCAGTCTCTCTGGGGATGGTTGTGTGTCAACATAGATGTCATGGTCTTATCAGCACCTAACTCATTCTTTCACTTGTGTGTATATGTGTGTGAGGGGATGTATGCACTTGTGTGTGTGCAGGACCTAACTTGGGAATGGCTTTTCAGGTGTAATCTTCCTTTTTTTTCCCCCCTTTATCGAGACAGGATATCTCAAGTTCTTGGAACTTGCCGAGTATTCGAGGCTGGCCAGTCAGCAAGCCCCAGGGATCTGCCTGCTTCTACTTCCTCAGGACTTGGCTATAAGCACAGAGCACCTCTCTCAGCTTTATTTTAACGTGGGTTCTAAGGCTCACACTCAGGTTCTCATGGTTGGAAACAAAGTACCTTACTGACAGGGAATTACATCCTGAGAAAGAGAGAGTGTGTGTATACATAATCTGTAGCTACAACTGTGGGTGAGGCTTCACTCAATGAAATGAAACTCAGCTCAAGTTCTCATTGTTCTGGACTATACATGAGATGCTACCTGCTCAAGTTTGAATCTTAAGTCTATCCCCACGCTAGAGGCTTCGTCCATAGCTAATAGTGTATAGGGACCAGTGGGGCCTTCATGAGATGTGACCTCAGTGAGGTTGCTGGAAATGAGCTCCTAAAGGGGCTCTGGGGATCTCAGCCACCCTGTCCCCAGGTCTCTTTACTTCCTATCACTACCAGGTTAGCTTTGCTCCACACACTGCGCATCGTGATAGTCCACCCTGTCACAGAGGAGCCATGGGCCAAGCATGATCAACAGAAACCTATGACATCATGGCCCTCCGAACCTTTCCTCCTTGAGTGTAAGTTATTCCAGATATTTTGCTGTCGTATAGAAAGCTAATCCACAGGTCATCTGTGGTGAGGTAAGTGGTTATAAAAAGAAATCTAGGCAGAAGGTGAGGTAAACAGGACTAGGTAAATCTTGATTCTTAATTTCTGCCGGTCAGGGGAACAAGCAGAGTTGTCTGTCTGAGGTCACCATGGCACACTGTTAAAGCACACATTGATGCTCTCCAAATGTCAAAAACAGGGCAAAGGTCGTTTCCCTATTTGTGTGTATGAGTGCAGTCTGTGTGTTTGTATGTACACCAGGCACGAGCATGCTGCTTGTGGAGGTCAGAAGATGGCAGCAGGTAATTCAAAGTGTAGTTATGTAAGGTTGTGAACTGCCTTGGGGATGCTAGGAACCAATGCTGGCCTTTGGCTGAGCCATCCAGATCCCTGTGCTGGTTTTACTGTGGGAATATTTTCCTGCTTCAACTCACTGCGAACTGTATTTCACACTTGCTGAGTTCTGCATCTGTAAGGTTGTATGTGTATGCACCTTTGTGTGTCCACCCTGGAGGGAGAATTATAGGCAGTTGTAATCTACTCCACATTGGTACTAGGAATTGAACTTGAGTCCTCTGGAAGAACAGTATACAGTCCTAACTGCTGAGCCATCTTTTTACTGTCTATGAAAATTGACTTTGCCTTCCAGGACATACACTGTGTTTACAGAGACATGTTTTGGCAAACTCCCCATGAGACACTCCTTTTTCTTTTGAACTCACAGAGATCCATCTGTCTTTGAAGTGCAGGACATAAAGGTATGTGCCACCACTGGCTTGTCAGGAGCCAGAAACTATTTTCTTTTCTTTTTGTCTTATTGTAATAATTAATTTTGATGTGTATTGGTGTTTTGCTTATGTGTGTGCCTGTGTTGAGGGTGTCAGATCCTCCCAGAACTGGAGTTACAGACATCTGTGAGCTGGTGTGTGGGTGCTGGGAATTGAACCAGGATCCTCTGGAAGAGTGACCAGTGCCCTTAATCTCTGAGCTACCTCTCTAGCCCCTAGAAACTTTTTTCAAAGAGAGATTTTTTTTTGTGGTGCTTAAAGGAATTTAGATCAAGTATGGTGGTGAATGCCTTTAATTCCAACACTAGGGAGGCAGAGAATGGCAGATCTCCGTGAATTTAACTCCAGCCCATTCTACATAACAAGTTCCAGGCTAGCTGGGGCTTACACAGTGAGACCTTCTCTTAAAAGCAAGATAAAAAATAAAAAATAATTTCCTAACATTCTTGGTTTCATATTATTTGAAATATTTTTATTACACTTTATTTAACTACTTAATGTGTACTTGCACATATGCCACAGTGCACAAACATGTGGGCCCTAGGAACTGAACTCAGGTCATCAGGCTTTGTGGCAAGCCCCTTTATCCACTGAGCCATCTTGCTGACCCTGGCTTCACTTTCTTAGTAATGAAAACACAAAAATCTCAAAGTACAGAAAAACAGACAAAAACTAAAAACAAAAACAAAAACAAAAAAACCACCCATAATCTTAGCAGAAGAATCAGTGTTTCTTGTTGTTGATTTTTTTTGTTTTTTGTTTTTTGGCAACAGGAATAGGATAAAAATGTCAAGAGAATGTACCTGGAACACATCTTGGAAAATAATATTCAGGTTGGGCGTGGTGGTGCACGCCTTGAATCCCAGCACTCTGGGAGACAGAGGTGGATCTTTGTGAATTTGAGGGCAGCCTAGTCTACTTAGCAAGTTCAATCAGAACTATGTCTTGTCTCAAAAACAAACAAACAAACAAACAAACAAACAAACAACAAAAATGGACTTATCTGTATTTAACCTTGGCTCCATAATTTAATTAACGTTTCATTGGAAACAAAAGTAA
Source organism: Montemys delectorum (assembly GCA_019843815.1). NCBI lineage: Eukaryota > Metazoa > Chordata > Mammalia > Rodentia > Muridae > Montemys > Montemys delectorum. Next base: position 12,460 of record JADRCD010100113.1, on the reverse strand, counting down.
TCATTCCGTAAGATAAAAAGACAAGAGCATCTCACACGGGCTTTACCTTGCAAGGTCTACTTTTCCTTCTCTGCCGCTCACTGACTATGATGAAAAGAAATAAATATCAGATTAGTTCACTGTAACAAAGCCAATCTCACAAAGCTTACGTCTTTGTCTTTACTTTACTTTATGCTCTTATTGTTATTATTCTCATATTACACATGACATTCAGTTACCACACTACGAAGACTGTGGGAGGTATGTGCAGTGGCCTGTGACATTGTTAATAGAAACTACTTTCTTTGCTTACCTTTAGTTAAATGTGTGATTTCTGCAGCCTTGTGAGTTCTCCTTTTCCCCACCCTTTCCCACCCCCACCCTCATTTCAGCCCTGATCACTAGAAAGAGAGAAAGCTGGATATGAGGGGAGAGAGATCCCTGAACCTAATTTCTTTCCTTTAGTTAATCCTTTGAGTACAACTACTAACAAACCACAAACAACCCACTGGACGACCACCAACCCCACCTTTCGGGGCCCTTGCATTTATGTACCCTCTGAAAAGTTTTCAGAAATCCAAATTTCACACAACTGCAGAAACTGGAAGCAGCTGGCAAAACCACACCTCTGCTAGAGCACGAGGCAAACCACCGTCAGCTGCTGCAGACTGTTTTCTTGTGATGTTCTTGACCTCTCTGGCTCCTTTAGTCCTTCCTCCCCCTCTTCCACAGGATTCTCCAAGCTCTGCCTAACGTTTGGCTGTGGGTCTCTGCATCTGTGTCTGTCAGTAGCCATCTTATGTTTTGAGACCGGGGGCTCATGGAATCCAAAGCTCAACAATTCAGTTAGGCTGACTGTCCAATAAGCTCTGGGGATGCTGGGATGTACTCCCTTCCCTCTAAAGGGTGTAGGTGCTATACCCTGTATAGATGCTCTCCCTCCCCCAGCGCTAGGGTTACAGAGGTGAGCTGCTGTTTATGCACCTCCTGGGCATCTAAAGGCAGGTCTTTGTGCTTGCTGCACAGACAAGCGCAGACACTTCATGAACGTCTCCCCAGTGCAGAGGCTCATGTATTCGCAGAGCACAGACTTCCAGGGTTCATTTGTACTTTGGGGAAATGAATTGTAACATTTTTGTGATAAATAGTAGAAATGTCCTCCTGCCACGAATCTGAACTCTTATATTTGTCCCAGATAATATTACATGCTAATTTCCACCTGAATTTTATAATCATTTTTCCTGGCTACCTTGTCTCCCATTAAAAATTGAATTACTTACAGAGCCATATTTAGTTTATGGATAACTGTGGGGAGAATATTAGTTCTAGAGTTTACTATCAAAGGACGAGAAATTTTTCTTTATACTTTTTCTTTATACTTTTTCACATCCTTTGTATAGTTTCAGTTTATATAATACAGGTCGCATACATTTTTAAAATGAGTTTATGCCTAGAACTTGTATTTATTTTGTGAATAAGACTTTACAACTGGTTAAATATAATTTGTATAACACACACGTACACACACACACGGAGAAATATGTCTTCCTAAAATTTTGTAGAAATTAAAGTCCTCGCCCGCCCTCACTGTGGCTGCATTTGCAGATGGTGCCTTAACACAGTAATTATAGGTAAGAGAGATCAGAGGTGTGGTAAGGTAGATCTCAGGTGTGGTAAGAGCAGAGATGTGGGCCTCCTGATCAATACAACTGGTGGCTTAAAAAAGAGGCACAGATACCAGACGGAAGCTGATACAGAGGGAAGGCCACAGCCAAGAATGCTGGTCACTTGCAAGCCAATGAGAGACTGAGGATGACTGTGTTGGTACAGCCTTCAGAACTCTGGGAAAATGGTCCTGTTGGGCAAGTCACTCAGTGCACTGTATGTTGTTACTGCAATCCAAAGACGCAGACAGTGTACAACTCAAGCGCCTGCTCATGTGAAACGCTTGCTGGGGTAGGGTAGAATGTAAGGAAAATGGCGGGACCTGAGGTGTGGCCACAACAATCAGCCACATTTTATAGTCCCAACACAGAAATCTTTCCTGCATTGTTAATAACAAAAGCAGAAAGTAAAATTTCCAAGTAAACAGCTGACTTAATCTATCATGATATATCCATACAACAGAAAATTAAAATTAGGCCAATTTGTATGTACTCATATGGAAAGAGGGCATGAACAGTTGTTAAATGTAAAAGAAATTTCTACCAATGTGGAAAGGTGTATATTAAAAAAATGTCATATGAGCCCTTGCCACACTATGGAGTCACGAGCCCTGTTGACCTTGGACCTGACCACTCCTGAACAGAGCAGTTGCTTTCTTTTTTTTTTTTTAAAGATTTATTTATTATTTATTTATTACAAGTACACTGTAGCTGTCTTCAGACAGCACCAGAAGAGGGCGTCAGATCTCATAATGGGTGGTTGTGAGCCACCATGTGGTTGCTGGGATTTGAACTCATGACCTTCAGAAGAGCAATCGATGCTCTTACCCGCTGAGCCATCTCACCAGCCCAGAACAGTTGCTTTCATGTGCATGATGGAAGGGTAGATAAAAATCCAAGTTTTATTAATAACTATCCATGGCGGTTTGAATGACATGTCCCCCATATCTGGGGCATTTAGATACTTGGCCACTAGTTGGTGGCGAGGTTTGGGGATATTTAGGAGGTGTAGCCTTGCTGGAGGAAGGGTATCATTGGAGGTAGCTTTTTTGCCATTTCTAGTTTGCTTTTTCTGCTTGAGGTCTAAGATGGGAGCCCTCAAGCTTCCTGCTCCAGATGCCATGGTAACACCTGCTGTCAAGATTCTCCTCCATGACTGATGCTCAACTCTGGAACCATGAGCCCAAATAAACTCCTGTGAGTTGTTGTGGTCATGACATTTTGTTTTCACAGAAGAGAAGACAAGTGTAGACAGAATATTAAAAAGGAATTTTACATTAATAGTTACATTTAAAATGATTTTATAATGAAAATACATCCTAAAAACCAATATAATAAAAGTTTTCTGACATAAGTGACTACTATAGGTTATTGTAATAAGAATCTGTATTATATGCTTTTTCTCCTTTTTAAGATAAAATAAATTTTGGATGGCAATTTTTAAAATGGCAGGCAAAGCTTTTAATTTATTTGTAGCTAAAAGGGACTTTTAGCATACTCCTATTACATGTCAGTTTCAAAATATTATAGTGAAAATACAATTATATTGTTAAGACTTACAAGAGTCATGCACCCCTCAAAGAGCCTGTGGTATAACAACTGATATATGATAGCATAAAGGAATATCTTAAATAAACCCTCAAGGGAATGGTATATTTCAAGATAGTCAAAGTTCATATAATTTTTATGCATTAAGAAATACTCAGAAGACACGCACAAGTTTATCGGCATCCATTCATACTACGTATCTGTAAGTACATAATGAACGGGACCTTGTTGAGGTGGTATCTAAGTACACTTGGGCAGTTGAAACTGTCTACCTCAGCAGGCCTCACATCCTCTCTTTCACCCCTTTCCTTGTTCTTTCTTTCAATTGAGAAATGACTCAGAGTTTTATTGGGTGCAGATGACACGGCAACATAAAAAAATAAAACTACTTCCCCCGCCCTGCACCCCCTTCCCCCCACGACAGAATGAGCCACACTGCCATTTATTTCCCCCCTGGGGTTAAAACAGAATTCTAGGGAAGTGCAGCACATGGCTGTTCATGCAGGTACTGTCCTCACCTCAGGGGCGTCCTCGGGTAGCGGAGACCCATCACAGTCGGTATCTCCTCCTTCTGGTGCCTCCCCGTTTGTCCTCAGTGGATCTGGGGGAGAAATGTTCAGGCCTAGAGAAGCTAAGACATGTACTGAGGCAGCAGCAGCAGCAGCAGCAGCAGCATTTTCATATAACCTGTTTACTCATAAAAGGCGGCAGTAAACAGACCACTGTGCAGCCAAGAGCGAGTGACCACAGGAAACACAGTGTGAAGTACTTGTCTGTACTGTGTATGAAGTGGCCACGCTTTAACAGTGGCTTATTGTCACTGGAGGGGAAGGTGTTTACAATGATGTATTTATAAAAGCTATGACACCTTATGACACTTGTTGGTTTCCTTTTTAGACTCATGCAGTCTAGGTTGACCTTGAACTTGATATGTAGCTGAAGATGATAGTGAGCCTCTAGTATTCCTGGCTCCACATCTCAGGAGCTGAGATCATAGGCATGTATCATGATGCACAATTTATATGGTGCTGAACCCAGGGCTTCATGGATGCTAGGACAGCATCCACCCACAGCCTCTAATGATACATTGTTAAATCTTATTAATGAGGCAACTCACCCACAAACACATGGAGCAGACAATAAATGTTACATAATAAATGTTACCTTGTCTCATTTCTGAAAACACTGCCCAGAAATTGATGAGTGAAGATGTTGCTAATATATTTCAGTTTTACTGAAAGTTTACAACTTTCCCTACCCACTCATCTGGCCCCTCCCCACTTGTGAGCTTGAGCTCCAGGTAAGCAGGCTCACTCATCTGGCCCCTCCCCACCCGTGAGCTTGAGCTCTGGGATTTGC
>JADRCD010100111.1:0-13692 GCA_019843815.1 Montemys delectorum | reverse complement strand
AGGTGTGTGGGTTCATTTCTGGGTCTTCAATTCTATTCCCTTGATCTGCCTGCCTGTCACTGTACCAATTCTATGCAGCTTTTATCACAATTGCATTGTAGTATATCTTCATGGTGATTTATCAGAAGTTCTTTTAATGTTGAGTATAGTTTTTGCTATCCTAGGTATTTTGTTGTTCCAGATGAATTTGTAAATTGCTTTCTAACTCTGTGAAGAATTGAGTTGTAATTTTCATGGGGACTGTATTGAATCTGTAGATTGCTTTAGGCAAGATGGCCATTTTTACTATATCAGTCCTGCTAATCCATGAGCATGGGAGAGCTTTCCATCTTCTGAGATTTTCTTCAGTTTCTTTCTTCAGAGACTTGAAGTTCTTGTCATACATGTCTTTCACTTGCTTAGTTAGAGTCACAGCAAGGTATTTTATATTATTTGTGACTATTGTGAAGGGTATTGTTTCCCTAATTTCCTCCTCAGCCTGTTTGTCCTTTGTGTAGAGGAAGGCCACTGATTTGTCTGAGTTAATTTTATATCCAGCTACTTTGCTGAAGTTCTTTATCAGGTTTAGGAGGTCCCTGGTGGAATTTTTGGGGTCACTTAAGTATATTACCATATCATCAGCAAATAGTGATAATTTGACTTCTTCCTTTCCAATTTGTATCTCTTTGATCTCCTTATGTTGTCTAATTGCTCTGGCTAGGACTTCAAGTACTACATTGCATAGGTAGGGAGAGAGTGTGCATTCTTGTCTATGCCCAGATTTTAGTGGAACTGCTTCATGTTTCTGTCCATTTAGTTTGATGTTGGCTACTGGTTTTCTGTATATTGCTTTTACTATGTTTAAGTATAGGCCTTGAATTCCAGATTTTTCCAAGACTTTTATCATGAAGGGATGTTGGATTTTGTCAAATGCTTTCTCAGCATCTAATGAGATGATTATATATTTTTTTCTTTGAGTTTGTTTATATAGTGAATTACATTGATGGATTTCCATATTTTGAACCATCCTTGTATCCTTGCATTGAAGCCTACTTGATCATGAGGATGATCCTTTTATGTGCTCTTAGATTAGGTTTGCAAGAATTTTATTGAGTATTTTTGCATCAATATTCATAAGGGAGATTGGTCTGAAGTTCTCTTTCTTTGTTGCATCTTTGTGTACTTTAGGTATCAGAGTAATTGTGGCTTCATAGACCAAATTGTGTAGATACCTTCTGTTTCTATTTTGTGGAATAGTTTGAAGAATACTGGTACTAAGTCTTCTTTGAAGGTCTAATAGAACTCTGTGCTAAATCCATCTGGTCCTGGGCTTTTTTTTGGTTGGGATACTGTTAATGAATATTTAGGGGATATGGGACTGTTTAGATCCTTTATACGATCTTGATATAACTTTGGTACCTAGTATCTGTCTAGAAAATTGTCCATTTCATCCTGTTTTTCCAGTTTTGTTGAGTATAGGCTTTTGTGGTAGGACCTGATGAATTTTTGGATTTCCTCAGTTTCTGTTGTTTTTCTCTCCATTTTCATTCCTGATTTTGTTGATTTGGATACTCTCTTTGAGCCCTCTAGTTATTCTGAATAAGGGTTCATCTATTTTGTTGATTTTCTCAAAGAATCAGCTCCCGGCTTGTTTGATTCTTTGTATAGTTCTTCTTGTTTCCACTTGGTTGATTTCAGCCCTGAGTTTGATTAGTTCCTGCTCTCTACTCCTCTTGGATGTGTTTGCTTCTTTTTGTCCTAGAGCTTTCTGATATGCTGTCTGTCTGCTAGTGTATGCTCTCTCCAGTTTCTTTTTGGAGGCACTCAGAGCTATAAGTCTTCCTCATAGGACTTCTTTCATTCTGTCCCATATGATTGGGTATGTTGTGGCTCCATTTTCATTAATCTCTAGAAAGTCTTTAATTTCTTTCTTTCTTTCTTCCTTGACCAAGCTATCATTGAGTAGGGTGTTGTTCAGCTTTCATGTATATGTGAGCTCTCTATTCTTTTGGTTGTTATTGAAGACCAACTTTAATCTGTGATGATCTGATAGGATGCATGGGATTCTTTCTATCTTCTTGTATCTGTTATAGCCTGCTTTGTGACTGATTATATGGTCAACTTTGGATAAGGTACCATGAGGTATTGGGAAGAAGATATATCCTTTTGTTTTAGGATAAAATGTTTTATAGATATCTGCTAAATCTATTTGTTTCATAACTTCTGTTAGCTTCAGTGTGTCTCTGTTTATTTTGTGTTTCCATGATCTGTCCATTGATGAGTGTAGGGTGTTGAAGTCTTCGACTATTATTGTGTGTGGTACAATGTGTGCTTTGTTTCTTTTATGAATGTGGGTATCCTTGCATTTGTAGCATTGATGTTTAGAATTGAGAGTTCATCTTGGTAGATTTTACCTTTGATGAGTATGCAGTATCTCCTTATCTTTTTTGATTGTGTATTGGGGTATCCAGGACTTGCTGTGGTGGGAGTACTGATTTCTGATGATGCCAAGTAGTCTTGATTTCTTTTGGTAAGATTCTTGCCTTTGCCTAATCTGGTAATCTCTGGTGTTAGATGTTCTTGCTGTCTCAGGCTGGAACTTGTTCTTCCTGTGGGTCTGTAAGCCTGTGTAAGCACTCCTGGGAGATCAGGTCTCTCCTGGCAAGATCTGTGGACAGAGGTCTAGAGAACAGCCCCACCTCCTCAGTGTAGATGGAGGCAGGAAGGATCTTGTCCCAGCTGCTCTCCTGCTTATGAGGCCTATGTGCTCCTGGCTGGTCCCTCCTTAGACAGTCATGGGAAAGAAAATCTCAACTGTTGCTTTTATCATTCACAACTGGATAGACACATCTTTTGGATTCTTTTTCTGAATTCTACCCTTAATTAATGCAAATGTTGTCCTATGACTACATTCACCTGAAAAGAGTCAGTCAATAACCTATATGTCTTCTCTTTCTCTGTCTCTGTCTCCCTGTTTCTCTTCCTCACTCCCTATCTCTCTCCTACCCCTTCTGTTTCTCTCTGTGTGTCTCTGTCTCTCTGCCTCTTTCTGTTTTTCCACTTGTCTCTGTCTCTGTCTCTGTCTCTGTCTCTCTCTCTCTCTCTCTCTCTCTCTCTCTCTCTCTCTCTCTCTCTCTCCCTCCCTCCCTCCCTCCCTCTCCAAATGTGTGTTCTGTGTGTGTGAGAGTATGTGTGTGTGTTTGTGTGTATACTCCTGTGTGTGTGTGTGTGTGTGTCCATCCTTATGTGTGTGCTTGTGTGTGAATGTACTTGATCTTGTGGAGGTCAGAGGTAAACTCTCAGATATTTTTCCTCAGTTACTTCTCTGCCTATATTTAGTGAACAGTTTTCCTGATCCTGAAGCTCACTTAATGATTACACAAACTGGCCATCCAGTCAGGGACCTTCCTATATCTACTCTACCTCGTAGCACTGTGATTACAGGCAGTATTACTAAATCCAGCTTTTTACTTGAGTGCTGGGATCTGAACCTTGGCTCTCATGTGTGTGAAGCAAGCATTTATTGATAAAACCACTTTCCACATACTGTCCATTCACTACATCCCGCAAAACTGTGATATAGTAGAAGTCTTCACACATTTCTGATTTATAACTTTTCATATGGTTCAATATACATGTTACTTTCTTCCACTTAAAATTCCTACACTTCTAAAATCTATCTTAACAAATATTTTTATACTTCTTTTCTAGAGGTAACATAAATAATTAAGTGTACAATATGTCCAACTACAAGCTTCAAAATGTATACTTATATACCTGCACACATGACTCAACTCTATTTCCTGTTTCGGAAATTAAACAGCATCCATCCTCACACGTCTTATATTTCTGATTTCACCTGAAAGTACCCTTTATGCTCACATACTTGATATTTCTGTAATATGTTTTCTCTTGTTTTATTTCTTAAAGTTATTCGTTATTGTAAGCACATTTCTTTTTAGGTGGAAAAATATGAATAAACACACATAAATCCACCAGAGCACAGTTTAAATCTGTCTTCTCTTTTGATTTTTCTAAAAGAAACTTCTGCTAAAGTTCTTTTTAATTATGAATCTTCACATAACTTAGATCCTAATATCTATACTGAGCCAGTGTGCTTCCAATGCACACTGCATTTTGTTTTGCTCATTTTCTGTGAAATCTTTGATTTTTTTTGTCTAAGTTAGTATACTGCGATGCTTTTTTTATGATCCAACTTTTCTGGGTCTATTGTACTGTTGCTAACTGGTTGATATTTAACTGATGGAGAATAACTATTGTAAAGAGATGAAGGTATTTCTATTTTCTTTTTTTTTTCGCCTTTTCCTTTGATTTTAAGGCAATTACAAATTAATTTATTTTTAAATATATATTTAAATAAAAATATGATTACATCACTTCTCCTTTTCTCTCTACTTTCTCCAAGACCTCCCAAGTTTCTTCTCTTCAACTGTTTATATGTCCTGGTTAGCTCCCTTTTTAGTGATAAGCTGTTGTTCTATAATTGTGTATATGTATGTATATGTTTATAAATATAATATTATGAGGCTATTTTGATATATATAAGATTTGAGGGCTAACAACTTTGTATTGGGTAACTAATTAGAAGATCATCCTTAGCTTAGGCTAATTTGTCCTCTCTCAGCAGCTGTTTGTAGGAGATTGAGACTCATATCAGACTACTTAGTCCTCTGACTCTTATGTTCTTTCTGTCCCAACTTTAGGCATATTCCCTGATTCTTAGGTGCAGGAGTTGTATTGTAGATTCATGTATTGGGTCTGGCATCTCCACAATTCACTTGCCTTTGTCCAGTTGTGGTTTTCTGTAAATGGTCATTATTTGCTGTGAGGAGAAACATTTTAATGATAGGTAAGCTACACTTATGTGTGGGTACAAGGATACATTTTAGACTATAGTTAGAAATTATAGAAGTCTAATCATGTAGCATTAGCAGGTTCTTCTGCAAGATTCAGAACATTATCTTTGGATAGTTGGACAGATTTCAACCAGGTTTTCCCTTCTGTTCAGTTGTCATTAAATCCAGTTATTTATCTGTTGGTTAATGTCAACATATGAATGTCACTATTGCTTCTTTGAGAATATATTATGATGCTAATCATTGTTGTGGTTCATAAGAAATACATTCCTGTGCCCTAAGCATGTGGTATTTTAGCAATAAACATATGCCTTCAAACTTTGAGAAGTAAATCAGGGGAAATACCAACTGTTTGCCGAGTCACTTGGACTAACCTTACCTTTAATCCCTCTGGCTGGAATAGTTTAGTTTGGGACAATGAGTTAAGTCTGAGTCCCTATCCCCCCACCCTGTCCCCAGGGTCATCACTGTCCTTAACCCTCATGCCACAAACTCTGCTCCCAACTCTTAGGGACCTAGTGGTGCCTGGATGTCTAGGAGTTTGGGAGTCCCCCTACCCAGTTTCACCATAGGCCCATGGATCCCAACACATCTTTCATTCCTGGCTCCCTTGTGGTAACTGGATGTCCAGGAGCTTGGGAACTCCAGTTCCAAGCTGTCACATCATAGGCTGTGTTTCCCACCATCTAAGTGGTGTCTAAGAGATTCTCTAAAGCCCAGTTAACACATCAAATGCATATTTAAATTCAATGAGTCATGGTAAATGTCACACTTTGTCTTTTAAGGATCAGTTATGCTACATGGCTTGTTAATTGTGTACATTCCCAACTTTCATAGTCAAATTATACTAAAAATTTGAGGTATAAATGCTGCATTTGAACGGCTTCTGCTTTTAAATTGTTTTAGAGTTTTGTGATAGTAGTTTGCATTTGTAAGTCATTATCTTTAATAGAAAAAGTAAAATAAAAAAATAAGATAATGCTTTACTCACTGGTGGATTTCTATGAGGTTATTGAATTTCAATGATAGTATGCCTCCTCATCACTTTTCCATTGTTTTAAATATTTGTTAATTAACTTAATACATAGCTGAAAACAAGTAGCATACTTATTTTCTTAAATACAAATCTTTACTAAGTGTCTATTAAATGTGAAAATATACCACAAAGCAAATTAACTTAATACATAGCTGAAAACAAGTAGCATACTTATTTTCTTAAATACAAATCTTCACTAAGTGTCTATTAAATGTGAAAATATACCACAAAGCAAATTACTATAGGAAATAATTCAATAAAATTATGTAGAGTGAGTTAGAGTATAATTGTTCAAAATTGGGCACATTTTTTTTTTTTTTAGTTGATGAGTGAAAACTACTACTGTATTCCTTTACATTGTGTCTGGGAGCATTTTTTCTTAGTATCCTTCCAAAAAGTACATAAGTGAATTTGTCAGACATGATTTCATTGCACTAAAGAAGTAACAGACAATGTATCACTCCCAGAGTTTCACTAAAATTTTAGTCAAACACAATATTATGCTCTCATTGTAAGTTATTATGATGGCTACTTTTCATTAATAATTTGGAACTATCTAGAATCACTAAGTAAGAGAGTTTTATTGAAGAAAGGTTGGAGAAGGTTGGTCTGTTGGCATGTTTCAAAGGAATCTCTTGATTTCCCAGAGGAGGAAATACCTACTGGTCCACTGTACATAACAAGCACAGGATTGCCTAAGGACAGATAATGGAGTTTGTAAAAGTGAGCTAACCACTGCCATGACTGCATTTATTGGTCTTTTCTTTCTACTGTACATATAGTGGATGAAGGTTGTTCAAACCCCTCTCTGTGAGGTTTCTCTACTATGATGAATTGTATCCTGGAATTCTGAGCTAATACAAATTTTCTACTTTCCTAAGTTGCTTAAATCAGGATTTTTTTTTTATCACAGTAACAAGAAATGAAACTTAGAAGCATAGAATGTTAAATTTAAGCAAATAAAATAATTTAAACATACTAATAAATTAAAAACCTCTTTTGAGGAATTGTCAGGACTGGCTATTACTCAACAAAAGAATATTTACCTGGAATATTCTTTAAGAAACATCTAGTGAAACATTAATTTACTATCTATCATGTCTGTGATCTACCTTTCTCACACATATAAAGCCAAGAATAAGTGCTATTTTCTAACATTATTGTGGTAACTCTAAATGAGCAATAATTCTCATTACTATTCCCACTGAAGTTTTAAGATGATGACTGCAGATAGCACTTAGCTTCATTTAGCATCTGGAACTGTCCATGTGAAAGAAATATAAAGGAACAGAAAAAGACTTAAATGCCAGTATAATTTGACATTTCTTCTCCTATATTTAATAGAATCTTCAGGAACATATAGATGATGTGCAGAAAACCTGTAATTCCATGGGATGAAGTAATTTTGTGTTTTAAAGTGCCTTGTTTCTGTTTTTGTTGTGGTTTGTTTTGCTTTGATCAGATATGATATTGAATACTAACACTCTTACCTAACCAAAACAAAGATTATAATTATAACAAACAATTTTTATAAAGCTAAAAATATGTTTATATTATATATGACATTAATGAGGTGTTAACTCATTGGATGACAGTATCTAAACTGTAAAAAGTTAATGTTTTTCGCAAAGTAACAACTGAAAATTGGAAATAGATCTACCTGAAGACCTAGCAATACCACTCTTGGGAATATACCCAAAAGATGCCCCACCATGATACAGGGGTACATGTTCCACTATGTTCATAGCAGCCTTATTTATGATAGCAAGAACCTGGAAACAACTCAGATGTCCCACGACAGAGGAATGGATACAGAAAATGTGGTCCATTTACACAATGGAATACTACTCAGTTATTAAGAACAAGGACATCCCGAGTTTTGCAGGCAAATGGATGGAACTAGAAAATATCATCCTGAGTGAGGTAACTCAGACCCAAATGACATGCATGTTATGTATTCACTAATAAGTGGATATTAGCCAAAAAGTACAGAATACCCAAGATATAGTCCACAGAACTCAAAAAGGTCAACAAGCTGAAATGCCCAAGTGAGGACATCTCAGTTCCACTTGGGAGGGAGAAGAAAGCAACCACAAGGGTGTAGGGAAAGGAGACAGGAGTAGGGAGAGGGAAACATGATCTGGTATTGGGTAGGGAAAAAGAATGAAGGCCCGAGGGCCAGCAGAAAGAATGGAAACAGGCAACCTCAGGAGGTAGGAGGTTAGGGGAACCCTGCAAAATGTACCAGAGACCTGGGAGGTAAGAAACTCTCAAGACTCAAAAGGAGAGACCCTAGATGAAATACCCTACAGTGGGGAGAGATAACTTGTAGAGCTCATCACCAGCAGAAAGTCAGGGTATCAAGTGAGGGATGGGGTTGCAATCTCACAGTCAAAACTCTGACCCATAATTCTTCCTGTCTGAAAGAATTACAGGGGTGGAAATGGAAAGGAGCCTGAGAAAAAGTTGATCCAGGAACAGGTCCAAAGTGGGATCCAGGTCAAGGGGAGACCCCAAGGCCTGACACTATTACTGAGGCTATGGAGCACTCACAAAAAGGGACCTATCATGACTGCCCTCTGAAAGACCCAACAAGCAGCTGAAAGGGTCAGATGCAGATATTTGCATCCAACCAATATGCAGAAGTTTCTGACCCCTGTGGTTGAAATAGGGGAAAGCTGGAAGAAGCTGAGAAGGAGGGTGACCCTGTAGGAGGACCAGCATTCTCAGTTAACCTGGACCCTGGAGATCTCTCAGACACTGGATCACCATGTCAGGCTACCTTGTGTAAGCACATTATAGTGTCAGTAATAGTGTCAGGCCATAGTGCCTCCCCCACAACCATGAGATGGATCCAAAGTTGGGCCAGTCATTGGACTGCCTTTATCTCAGCCGCTTCTCCATTTTTGTCCCTGCAGTTCTTTTATACAGGAACAATTCTTGATCTCAAATTTTGACTGTGGTTTCGTAACCCTTTCCCTGCACTTGAGGTCCCCATCTATCTACTGCAGATGGACTCTTCTAGTTCTCTCTCCCCAGTGTTGGGCATTTGGGATAAGGTCACCTACAGTGAGTTCTGAGAGTCTCTCACCTCCTGAGTCTCTGGTACTTTCTAGAGGTGTCCTTACTTCTCCCATCCCCAGAGCCTACTTATTTACACTCTTTCTCTTGGCTCTTAGGGCTTCTATCCTGCCCCCTGTACCCCCATATCTGATCCTATTCCCCTTTTCCACTCTCCCTCCCTTTGACCAACCAGCTCCCTTCCTCTCTTTGCTTTCTGTGATTATTTCCTTCCCCTTTTAACTAGCATTGAAGCCTCCTCACCTGGACATTTCTGCTTGTTACACTTCTTATGGTCTCTGGGTTGTATGCTAGTTATTCTGTACTTTTTGGCTAATATCCACTTATTTTTGAATACATAACATGCATGTCCTCTTGGGTCTGAGTTATCTCACTCAGGATGATGTTTTCAAGTTCCATCCATTTGCTTGCCAAATTCTTGATGTTCTCAGTTTTAATAGCTGAATGGTATTTGATTGTGTAAATGAACCATATTTTCTGTATCCATTCTTTCACTGCTGCAGTTCCCCCCAAAATTGGAAATAGTTCAAACTGAAGACCCAGCTGTACCACCCAAAACATGCTCTCCATCATACAACAAGTACATGTGCTCTACATTATACTTTTAAGATGCCTATACAATGATTGGCTTTAGGTGATTGACACGGTGCCCATATGTGGATAAAAGGTCATGTTTTGCTTACAGTATTTCTAGAGAGAGATAGTATCTCTTGTACCAAAAACAAAGAAAAAATGGCAGTAGTGGCTGCTCCTCCTGCATACAGTATTTAAACTCTCTCCTCTAGGACTTAAGACAACTCTCACTATGCTACTGCTATTTTATGCTCTCTGTCTCACCCTGTGGGTATTGGGTCTCTTCAAGTTGATGGAACAGAATATTATATCTATTGCTATATCTGTGAAAATTAATCTGTCTTTTCATCTCTAATGTAACATCATCTAAGCAAATTTAACATACTGATTTATTAGGTTGAAATTAGGCAAAACCTCAAACAGTTTCAGAGTTTTAAGATCCATTTCCTGATAATGTTTTAAAAAGCAAATCCTATTAAAAATGATTTGTTTACACATATTAGATGTACTTTTGGAGCTGTTTTAGGGTTCTCCATTGGATATAACTTTTGGAAGGAAATATCTGTATCTATTTTTATCTATCTGTCTATCATCTATCAATCTATCTATCAATCTATCTATCTATCTATTTATCTATCTATCTAGGTATCTATGCATATATTATCAATGTGTGTATCTATGTATGCTTCTATGTATGAATGTACTATCTATCTATCCATTATCTATCACTCAATCAATCTATCTATTTATCTATTCATCTACCTATTTTTCAATCTATCATCTCTCTATCTGGGGGATTTTTAGAATGCCTTACAGGATTGTTCAACAATGGTTGTCTATCAGTAGAAACTCAAAGCATGCAGAAGATGCTCAATCCATGTTGTTGGATGTCTCAGATGGTCTCCATGGCTGTGTTGGATCAAAAATATGTTTGATGCTTGTAACAGTTCAGTATAAATTCAGACTCTCTTTGCATGCTATAGGCTGCTATATGGACAAGGGAAATCATTGATTCCTTAACAGTGAAATCAGTAAACTCAAGACCTCCTCCTGGTAAGACGCACTATCATTCTTCTTGAACTCCTTTGAAGCTGAGTCTTCCAATTCCATTGTCTCACATACAAAATAGTCTGCAGTTACTTTTCCCAAGCTCAATTCTGGGAAGAATCTAAACTAGATGCAGCTAGTTGTAGTGTAACGAGTCTGTTTCATGACCTTGATATTATATATACTTTCCATCTACTTTAGCCTCTGCAAAAATATAAAGAAATATCTCTATTCTCTCCATTGTACAGAAAAAATGCTTTGAGAAGCACTTTTGAAACCTAAATAGCATTTCCTTACATTCATAACCACTCATGCTTAACCCAAATTTCCAATAACCTGTCAGAACAAGGTTTAGTGAAGGTGAAAAATTAGTGAAAATCTTGTTCACATGTCATTCATTACAGAATTATTCTGACTTTACACCTGGCCTTTCTACTAGATCAAATATTTTCAATTTTGTTACTATTGATCTTTTGGGGTTGAGAATACTCTTGTAAAAGGCTTTTCTGTGAATTGCAGAAAGGTTAGTAGTATTCCCAGTTTTTATGTATTACATGTTCTTAGCACCTTCTCTGCTTTCAAGAGAAGACAGGCAGAAACATCTCTACAGAGTGCCAGATTTCCCGGTGGGTTGGAGGATGGATGGCAACATTTCCTCAATGTGGGGACTGCTTAAATGCTGTATGAGATTCAGTTTCTCAAGTATAAAGCCTGTAAAGATTGCTATTCACTCTTTTCCTCAGGCATTTTCATAGTCACTGACATACTGTCAGAGCTCATTAAAGATATAAAAAAACCTTCAAAAAAAGAAAGAAGAAATTAAAATAATATACTAAAATCAACAGAGTTAAAAATAAAACAACAGAGTCAAAAATCAATTAAAACGTTATTCACAAGCTTGTAGACATGGTTGGGTGATAAGATTACTTGCTGCTCATAGCTGATGAAGCTTCGATTTCCAGCACCCATGTAGTGTCTAACATCCATCTTGATATACAGTTTCAGAGGTCAGATGCCTTCTTTTGGCCTTCTTGGATACTTGAAATACAAATGGTGCCTTGGTCTACTTGTAGGCAAAAATCCCATACATATAAGAATTAAAATAAAACATCATTTAGACATTTGTCAATGCGCCTGTTACATCTTCATTATTGTTATTATTTAATTGTATTTATTTATCTTATGTTTAGACAATGGACCTCAATAGGGAAAAATATTGTAGTAAAATATCTCATTTTTGCATTTTTACTGTTTTGTTTCAGCTAAAATATGTGCACTATGCATTAAATATTCAATGTAATGAATTATTTTCAAATAATTCAATTACTATGAGCTCAGAGAAAAACATCAGTTAGAGATGCTTATGATTGTTCCATTCAGCTATTCTCACTAATATATATTCTCTGTCAAAAATGTGTTTTCATAATATATGTTTCCATAAAATGAATGTCGTAGATTTTTTAAACACACAATCATTTTCACTGCAGTATATGAAAATAAAATGGTAAATCCCTAGAAAATTAGGTATACTTAAACTTGAATTCTTGTGAGTTATGAATTCTGTAGAACAGCTAGGAGTAAAATCTATAAAATAACTGCCTCCATATGAAATTTCATCACCTTCTTCATACTTAAAATGTAATAATGTCATCAAATTCATCAATAAAATGCAATAAAGCACGCTTCAATATTTTTATGGTATTCATGGGACAAACTCAGCATTATTTTCTCATTATAAGATCAATGCATTTGTTCCCTATTTTTTAAAATCTAAGATTTTGTGTCTCCATAAAATCAATGTGTTAGAAGCACTGTCATGATATATTTTGAAAAAGTGTATTAAATTTATTAGAAATGTGTATTAAACTCCATCCCAGACTACATTTTGAAATCACTTTATATCTTTGAGATATTTTTCATTAGAAACAAAACAAAACAAAAATTAGGGAACAATTTTTAGGTTAATGTTTGATTATTTATTTGTGCTTAATAATGATTGTAGGAGTATTTGAATTTACTGCCTAAAATGCCCTTCTTCAAACCACAAGCTTTAAATTTTAGAAAGAAGCAATATCTATTCCAAATTAATTTTTGTGATAAACAACAGGAAGTTCATTATCTCATTTTTAATTCTTCCACTCCCTACACAAGTGAATGTAAACTCCATGAACATAATTGTTGCATAGTTTGGGTGTGAAATACCTCCTGAGAACTCAATTGCTCTCTAGTGATACCATTCAGACAGGTCATAGGACCTTTTTGAGATGTTTTCTAACTGTAAGGATTAGAGTTCAGAGAACAAGATTTAATATTTTATTCTGTCTCTACTTTCTGTTCCAGTTCAATTCATGTGTGATGCAAATAGCAGAAAACAGCCTTATACTTTTGCTGGCATAATTGTAATCTACAACATGCTTTCTCCACCATGATGGATTATCATCTCAAAATAAATACAAATTCCTTTAAAATGTTTCTTCCAGGTATTTGATAGTAGCAATGAGAAACATAAAAATAGCACAAAATTAGCACCCAAGAGTGAGAATGATTCTGTTATAAATATGGCCATATGCCTTTTATGCATTTGGACATGGTTTGAGCAACAAATAAAGAAGGGTTTGCATCTGTATGCTAGATAAAGAAGTCTAGTGGTACCCTAGGAAGACAGTTTAGTGTTGTGGCAGCTGAAGAAAACTCAAATACCAAGGGAATCATGAATGCTTGGTTCAGAAAGTTACAAGGGAAACAGACTCTAACTAAAGTTATATTAAAGTCCATTTCTTTCACATTCTAGCCAATATGGCTGTATTCTACCAGTGATTTAATAATTAAAATAATTTAAATTTACTTTTTACTTATGTAACTTTATTACTAAAATGGTAAAACATTAAGATTATAATATTTGGTATGTGATACAAGGAAAAATATCTTTATTGTCTCAAAAATAATTATTTTGGAACAACTTTAAGTGAACAAGTGAAATGCTTGTATAATTAAAAACTTTAAAGGACTGAAGAAAGAAATCAATGAAGACATAAGAAGATTGAAAGACCTCTCCTACTCATGGACCAGTATGATTAATATTACGAAAATGGACATCCT
>JADRCD010100108.1:0-17329 GCA_019843815.1 Montemys delectorum | reverse complement strand
TTTTTTTTTTTTTTTTTTTTTTTTTGTTTTGTTTTGGTTTGGTTTTGGTTTTTTAAGACAAGGTTTCTCTGTGTAGTCTTGGCTGTCCTGGAACTCACTCTGTAGACAAGGCTGGCCTTGAACTCACAGAGATCCAACTGCCTCTACCTCCTGAGTGATGGGATCCGTGCCTGAAAGAAGGAGCCAGAATTGGAAGAGCTAACCCTGAAATGATTCACTTGAACCACTCGGGAAACATTAATTTGACCTGTAGTGTATTCTGGATGCTTTTACCCCAGTTGGTGTGGATATCATGATAACCCCTATCCTTAACAGTTTATGTACAAATTACAAGAGCTACAAACTAAAATATGAAGTAGGTGCGATGTGTGGCACTAACAAAGCATTCTGAGACTGCAGAAGCTCTTGAGAAGCAAGAACAAAGAGGAAATCATACATATACCTTGCTCTTCCAAGCTATTTTACACACAGTGCTTCCCTATTTCAGAAAAGTCTTAGGGTTTTAAGTTCATGGAAACACAAATTACCAAAATGGATGTCTACTTAGAGTTCCCCTTTATTTTTTTCTCCCTTTTTTCTATTTTTTTCCTTTTTTTCTTTTTTTTTTTTCCTGAGACAGGGTTTCTCTGTGTAGCCCTAGCTGTCCTGGAACTCACTCTGTAGACCAGGCTGGCCTCAAACTCAGAAATCCACCTGTCTCTTCCTTCCAAGTGCTGGGATTAAAGGCATGCGCCACCACCGCCCAGCTTCATCTTTATTTTTTTTTTTAAAGCACATAATTACATTGCTCTAACAGTTACATGTGTGTGGCATTTGATGCCATGTTATACTCACAGCAGCCCCACTCTCAAGCATTATCATGGCCTACCTCTGCATAGGCATATCAGCTTCAAGCTTCTTTGTATTTTATCTTCAAGTGATCCTAAAATGGTATTGCTAGTAAATATACAATTAAAAAAACATTCTCATAAATCTTTAAAAAAAAAAAAAACATTCTCAAATTTTTTTTAAAAGATTCAAATGGACAGTTAGAATATAAATAATAGTCTATTGCAGGTTCAAAGCAATCACTCTGTATCACACATAGTTTCACTAAAAAAAAAAAAAAAATCAATGTAATTAAATGTCCATGAAAATGGTTAAATGCCAGCTATGACTAGCTAAGCAAGATGCATCATGATTGTGACTCATTCATTACTGATACTAGCAAATACTTTTCTTTGCAACTGTGCTCAGTGGTAGAAGGCTAAGTCCACCACAGGGCAATGAGCTGAGGAGGGTGAGACTATGTTAACTGCTTTAACATGAAGGACTGGTTTCCATCCACAATGACAAACTCAAGGCTACACTCTTCATTTCCCCCAAGCTATTCAGCTTCTTCCACCCCTAGCACAAAATTAGTTTTAATGATCTATTAGCTATATATTTTGTGTATGGATGGCTATGTTGTAGATGTTGGGGTTTTCCTACTACCTCATTCCCTGATTTCTAATCAGGCTATCATTAAGGTAGAGATATAGTATATTACCCAAAATGCCATTATTCAAAGAATATGTTAAAGATATGCCCATTAGAAGCATAGGAAAGAAGCTTGGGAAATGGTCCTGTTGGTAATGTGGTAAAGTGTTAAGGCGATGCCTGCCTGTGATCCTAAGGATGGGGAAGCTGAGGCAGAAGGATCCCTAGGGTGTGGTGGCCAGCTAGACTAGCTACAATAGAATAAGTGATCTCCAGGTTCACAAAAGATTGTCTCCAAAAATCAGATGGAAGCAAATGAGGAAGGTACCCATTGCCAACTTCTGGCTTCACATGTACACATATACATACGTGCCTCCATATGCCAATCAAAGAAGGAGAAAAAATAAAATTCGTGAACTTACTAAGTTAGAACCAGATAATCCTGTTAAATTCTTGATAGTATATTAGAAGTTATAGAGTTTTAAAAAGTAAAATATAATTCTCCTTTGAGTATTGCATTTAAATTTTTCCCTTTTTTTCCTTTTGTTTACATTTGTTTGTTTGTTTGTTTGGGTTGGTTAGTTAGGTTTTTGGGTTCTGAAGAAAGTCTCCCATACCCCAGGCTGGCCTCAAACTCACTTTATAGCTAAGGCTAGCCTTAAACTTGTGATCTGCCTGTTGCTATCTCCCAAACGTTGAGGTTACAGATAGAAACGTGCACATGGCTAAATACTGCATTTACTGCCACAAAATACTTTAAAACGTTCTAATGGAAAATTCACAATTAACTCAAGCATTTTGTGACAAGCTTCTATTCATGCATCTCGAAAGGTTTCCTCAAGGTTCTCTTCAGCTTGTAATTCAAGTGTACTCAGGGTCCAAAGACACCACCTTCCCATGGAATCTCGGTAAGAATATAGGCTCGCTCAGGCTCATCTCTACCTGTATCTTAATGGAATGCCCAGAATCTATATGTTAATGTGAGTTCCAGGGAGACCTAAGCACACTTAAGTTCAAAGAGAACTGCTCTTCAATAAGAATTTTCATTTGGCTCCCGGGGTCAATGTATTTCCTAAATCCTTGAACCTACGTTCTCACACAAATACACACATCTTCCTAAGGAGAAACACTGAGTGTTTGCATCAAGCTCTCAAGGTAATATATGACCAAAACTAGACTTAAGAACCTGGCCCTGCAGGAGTCCATGCCATAGTTACCCTGCTTTCGGATTCCAAGTTACTTCAAAAACTATGCTGCTCTCAATGAGGTCTGCTGAAGAACGACAAGAATGAAGGTCAGAACGTCACAGTAGGTCACGAAAGACCTTATCACAAGAATTTATTCACAACATGCAAGAACTATGCCAAGAAGCCAGTTTGGAGACATCTAAACAAATAATTCTCTACATGAGGTTTGAGATTAAGAATGTGCACTTGAAGAAGATTCAAACTGAGAAGTAAATAAATATAAGGTAGGGGATTTTTTTTTTTTTAAGATAGGATGCCATTAGAAAGTGAAGTGCTGAATTCTTGTTCTAAGAGCTCAATCAGCAAATCTCTAATGTGGACTGGTGTCTGACTGGGCTGTGGGGTCATTTTAGAATATTACCTTCTTAGTACATTCTTTTAATACTTCTTTTATGAGGCTCCTGCCAATATATTTCATTTCCCCCACCTTTTTTCATTCTCTCTGAACCTTACTGGCTAAAGCAAAGGAACATGACACACAGTCTCAAAGGGATGACTTGGGAATGTCAGTGAATTAGTAATGAAGACTGACTCCTAAACAGAAGAATCACAGTTGATATATCAGAACTGGGTATATATTTTGTTCTCTGCTTTTGCCCTCCAGTCATCTCTTTTGGGTGTATATTCTCTAAGGGTTTAGATTGTGACTAGCTTCTGTTTCCATAAACCACAGTGCAAATTTTACTTCATTACATTAAAATATTAAACATCCAAATGTTTTGGACTTGCAAAATATTAAAAAGGATTACCTCATCTTTATACCCTTGTGTATGCATGCTGAAGTTAGAGTCAGCTGTAACATGCTCCCCATCACATAACCACACCCACACCCACACCCACACCCATACTCCTACTACTGAATTTGGGTGCTGGGAACCAAATTCTCTGCAAAAACAGCAAGCACTCTTAATCACTGAATCATTTCTTCAGCCTAACTCATATTCCTTGATAGGGCAGTATACTGGATTCCTGTGCATTTGTGGGGAGTCTGATAGTTGTTTCTATGTCCAGTGTGGATCTACACCCTCAAAAAAAGATACTACAGGCAACAAAAGAAAAGGCTAGTAAGTATTCAGAGGATCAAGTCCACTCTAACGCTTTCAATCTTAGCAAGTAAGTGGTAAAACCATTTTTAAATGACCCACTAAATAACACTCAAAAGACTTTCTGCAATGGGGAGGAAGTAGATACCTAGTAAGATTTCTTACTATCTAAGTAGCACCAAGATTAGAAAGAAATGATCATTCTACCAAAAGTTATTTACAGATTCATTGCAACTCCAACCAAAATCCTCCTCTCATTCCTCACAGAAATAGCAAAAAACTATCCTAAAACTCATGCAAACCACAAAAGGCCCTAGTAGTCAGAACAATTCAGAGAAGGAAGAACAATGCTGGAGGGATTACAATGTTGGTGTTAAAACACATTACAGAGCCATAGTAATAAGAACATTCTGGTACCAGAATAAAACCAGATATATACACACCAATCGAACAAAATCTAAGACCCAAATATGAGTCCATTTAACCTCAACTACTTAATATTTGAAACCTAACACATACTCTAAAGGAAAAAAAGCAACTTCGGTAAACGGTGCTAAAAATGTCTTCAGGCAGAACTATGAAGTTACACCCATACACACGTATCTATCCCCTTGCACAAAAACTAATTCCAAACTGATCAAAGATGTAAATGTGAAACGTGGAACACTAAAACTGCTAGAAGAAAACATATGCAGTACCCTACATGATAAAGCTGTAGGAGAGGACATTCTTACTAGGACACCATTTTCCAAAAATTAAGGTCAACAACTGACAAGTAGGACTTCATAAAGCTAAAAAGTTTCCACACAGCAAAAGAAATAATCAACTGGGTGAAGAGGAAGCCTATAGAATGGAGAGTATCTCTGCCAGCTCACCAACTAACAAATGATTAATATCCAGAACAGAAAAAGAAGTAAAAAAGCAGAGTCAAAAAAACAAATGACCCATTTGAAAAATGGGCTTGGGATCAGAACAGGGAGTTCTCAAAAGAAGGAAAAAAAAGAAGGCTAAGAATGATCTTTAAAAAAATGTTCATTATCCTTTGTAATTAGGGAGATACAAACAAAAACAAAGATTTCTTCTTATCTCTGCCAGAGTGGCAAAGATCAACAAAATAACTGATATCAAAATCTAGAAGAGGTATGGGAAAAAGGACATCCGTACTACTTTTGGTGGTACTACAAACTGGTACAGCCGCTATGGAAATAGGTGTGGAGATTTCTCAAAAGAAATAAAAATAAGCTAGGGCCTCGAGAGATATCTCAGTGGTTAAGAGCACTCACTAACTCTTTCAGAAGACCTGGATTCAGTTTCCAGCACCCACATGACAGATCACAGCTGCCTATAACTCCAGTCCAAGGGGATCTGATACCCTTTTCTGACTTAAACAGAAACCAGGCACACACGTGGCAAAGAGATATACATGAAGGCAAAACATTCATACAATTAAAAATAAAGGTATTTTTTAAATAAATTAATCTACCATATGACCTAGCAATATAACAACTCCTTGGCATATACCCAAAGAGCTTGACAACGTACTCCACAGATTCTTGCTCAGTCATATTCACTGCTACCCTTGGATGCCACCAAGAGGTGCAAAGTAAACCTCTATTGCTGAAAGCACCATGCACCTCAGAAACGAGGTGCAGATTCTCTGAACTAAACTGAATGCCTCTCTAAGGACTGGTGTCTATGGTGCCAGAAGGCATCATGCAAGCTTCCAAAGGAGGAGGGCAATTAACAGTCAGTCCCACCCAATTCTGACACCTATGAACCACATCAACAAACAGCATGGTATGACTGCCTGGAGGGTGCAGTAGTGGCATACATACCTTGATGGTAACGAACAGCTCTCTCGTTGGCCTTAAGCAGTAGCCAACAACTCTCTAATTAGACTTAAGTCACACTTAACAAGAAGGAAACCACATCCAGTGCTAGTAATCTTGCTAACTACACAGTGCTAATGAAGTCGTGGTTATTGGAAGAAAATATACAACCAGTATTTTTTATTAAACCAGCATAAACTGTAACTATCTGGCCTTATACCCATAGGTAAGTGTAGTCCTCATCCCTCATCAAGAAAACTTCTCTTTGGAACAGACTGAGACAAATACAGAAATCCACAACTGTCAAAATTCAAATTTGTGGAGCCCAGTCCCAGTGGATACATCTACAGAAACTCCCTCACCTAAGGCTCAGGGAACATTTAAGAGGGAGGGTGGGGAAGAAAGACTGTAAGAGACAGAGGATCGAGGACTTTGTTGTGAGATTGTGTCTCATACTAACATCAGAAGTTGTACCCACGAAGTCTCACCAACGTGACCACCCAAATATGGTCTGAATGAGGACAAAACCAGTGAGCATGCCAAAGTGCACAGGGAAAGCCCATGAAGCCTCAACCCTACACCAAGAACTATAGCAACTGAGGAAAGCGTGGAGGGAAAGGGTTGGTCTTTACCAAGGAAGAGCACACAAACTGGAAATCCAGTGCCAAATGGTCAACTTTGAAAACATGTAGACAAGTAATATTATACAGACTGAGCAGGTCATGCAATAACAATTAGAGAAAAAAGAGGCCATGATTTTGAAGGAGAACATGGAGGAACATATGAGTAGGTTTGAAGGGAAAAAAGAAAAGGAAGGTATGTTGTAATTACATAATAATCTCAAAACAAATAGCGAATAAACATTATTGCAATGGTATATTTACTAAGACGGCTTCCTATCCAAGTACAATTGAGATGAATGACAGTCTCGAGCTTCTTTTGGCAGTTGTCAGGATTGAGCGTCTCGTGCATAGTATGTACGCACTCTGCCACATAGCTGTTATGCCAGCCTATTTTACTCACACAGGGCCTCACTAAGTTTTCCAAAATGGCCTGGAACTCACTCTGCACACACACAAAAAGAAGCTCTGACTTTGACACCCTCCTACTTCAATCATCCTAGTAACAGAGACCTTGTTTTTGCCACCAAGCCTTGTTGCTTTCAGTTCAGTTATTGGTGTAACAACTTATATGATAAACATAACCTAATAGAGTATACATTTTAAGTAAAAATGATGACTACAATCAGTTAAATATGAAAAATAATGAAAAAGTGCTTTACTCATGATAGTCCCTAAGTCTTTAAGAAAAAAACTTCAATGCTAATATTTTATAGATGACTTAGCTATTCATTTTCATCCAAAACAATTTAAACAGGCCAACTTGATTCTTTTAAGCCTATAAGGAATAATAATAATAATTTCACAATGGAAGCCGTTGACAAAAAGTAATGAAAATAAGACAAAAACTACCATTTGTTGAGTATATTTTATGTAAATATTAATAAAATATTTTTAAACCAAAATTGTGGCACTCATAAATAAGATTATCATGTTAAGCAAAATAAAACTAACTTAGAAAAAATACATATTTCCTCTACATGTAGCATTCAGACTTTAAAACATACACATAGGTAAGATGAAAATTAGCTGGGGCCTTTGAGGAAGAAGGCATCAATGAAGAGAGTTAGGGACAAAAGAGGGAAGTGAGAGGCTAAGCATGAACAAAGCATGGAAGATGCTCTGAATATGCTTCTAGGAGAATGCCATAAAGAGTGCTATCAATGTCTACAGTGAACAGAAGGAAGAAGAAAAGAAAAGAAAAATAAGTAATATCTTTTGATTATCTCTACAGACTGTCTCAGACTCAGAGGAATCCACTTACTCCCAGGGCTCTGGGTCAAGCCAACACCCCTTTTTTATTCCTGGATGGAGTATCCTATCAGTAGGGAATCAAAACTAGTGATTTTTTTTTCAAAAAAAAATATTTAAAATGTAAATTATCTTTGTGCAGCTTCAATTTCTTTAAATTAGGGATAAACGGACTTGAACACTGCATAATGTTGTGAAAATCACATAGCTATTAAGTGAATAAGCACATTTCAAGTATCAAACACTTGCCTCATTTCACCAACTTGAATATTTCTTACCTCTTCATCATCTTCCTCGTCTTCCACGTCCAGAATTCCTGAGTCCTGTTCAGACTTTGGGCTTGTGCTTTCCACCTCTGCATCGAAGATTGTATAAACATCTTTCTTAGATTTTCTCTTGCTACCTATTCTAGGCTGTTGCAAGACAATGTTATCCAGGTTTCTTTGCTGTTGGGCCTAGAATATAAAGAAAATACAGAAAATAATGAAAAAGGAAAGAAAAGATCCCCAAGTTTCCAATAAACTAATTTTGAGTAGATCGATACCTGTAATTGTAGGGAAAGAAAGATTTTTTAATGTAGAAATTTTTAGACCCAAGTAAAATTAAACACAGTAATGCAGATGTGTTGTTTGATGTGAAGTCTGTATAGCCCGAGCTGCCTTCACATGTGTGATGCTTTGGATTCTAAGCCTCCTAGCTTCTGAAGAGCTGAGATTCCAGGTCTGCACCTGCGAAGTCAGTTTAATGTACACTCCTTAGCCCTGAAGCCATCCTGTATTAGCTCTTTTCAAAGTCAGTACAGAAAAGAGATAGTTCGTTGATACTATCATGGGTCACTTTAAGTATTTGCTAAGCAGTTAGTAACAACTCTACCCATCCCATATTCACCTACAAAGCCAAGAGCGTGGTACAAATGCCTAGTGGTTATCTCTTACAAAGAAAAGAAATATTGAAAACAAAATGATAAAAGATGGAACACTCACTTGGAATTAAATGTGATAACTTTAAGTATAGGTTTTTTTTTAAAAAAAACAGATTTTTTAATATGAAACAAATAAAATATAACCAAGATAATAAATTATCTTTTTTATTAGATATTTTATTTACATGTAAATTTTCCCTTTCCCAGGTTCCTCTCCAAAAAAAACAAACAAAAACAACAAGAACAAACCCCTTTTGCCTCCCCCTTCCCCATGCCTGTCACCCCACCCTCTCCCACTTATTGGCCCTGGCATTCCCCTACACTGGGGCACAAAACCTTCACAAGGCCAAGGTCCTTTCCTCCTATTGATGATCGAATTTGCAATCCTCTACTATACACCTGCTGCCAGTATATTCAATCTCACCCTGTATAGTCCTTGATTGGTGGTTGGGTCCCTGGGAGCTCTGAGGGTACTAGTTAGTAATTGTTGTTCGTCCTAAGGGGCTGCAAACCCTTCAGCTCCATAGAACCTTTCTCTAACTCCTTCATTGGGGACAGTGTACTCAGTTCAATGAATGGCTGTGAGCCTCTACGTCTGTATTAGTCAGGTATTGTAAGAGCCTCTCAGGAGATAGCTATATGCTTGTCCTTCCTTCAGTCTCTGCTCAATAGTTAATCTCTGCCACTCCTTCTGTGGGTGTTTGATTCCCTCTTTTAAGAAGGAATGAAATGTCCACCTTTTGGTCTTCCTTCTTCTTAAGTTTCTTGTGGTTTGTGTGTCGTTCTTCCTGTATTCCAAACTTCTGGGCTAATAACCACTTATCAGAGAATGCATACCATGTGTGATCTTTTGTGATTGGGTTACCTCACTCAGGATGATACTCTCCAGATCCATCCATTTCCCTAAGAATTTCATAAATTCATTGTTTTTAATAGCTGAGTAGTACTCCATTGTGTAGATGTACCACACTTTCTGTATCCATTCCTCTGTTGAGGGACATCTGGGTTGTTTCCAGTTTCTGGCTATTATAAATAAGGCTACTATGAACATGGTGGAGCATGTGTCCTTATTACATGATGGAGCATCTTGTGGGTATATGCCCAGGAGCGGTATGGCTGGGTCCTCTGGTAGAACTATGTCCAATTTCCGGAGGAACCGCCACACTGATTTCCAGAGTGGTTGTACCAGTTTGCAATCCCACCAGCAATGAAGGAGTATTCCTATTTCTCCGCAACCTCTCCAGCATCTGCTGTCACCTGAGTCTTTTATCCTAGCCAATCTGACTGGTGTAAGAAGCCTACAGAACTCCAAATAGACTGGACCAGAAAAGAAATTCCTCCCACCACATACTAGTCAATAAATTACCTTAAAATATATTTTCTCAGGAAGTATTCTGGACTAGCAAAGGTAGCCTCTTAAAGGCGATTTTAAAGGACTTACTCTTTAGAACGTAAAATGCACCTACCTAGCAAAATTAATTAAGAGAATGTCCAATCCAGAGTCAACAATAAAACCTCTAACCACAAAGTGCAGCTATAGGTCAACTCTCAAAAAGTTGAGGCTATAATACAAAGGGTTTGCTCCAAGTCATACCACCCGTGAGCAGTGAGTAGAGGCTCAAAGTATGATCTTCTCAGGTACAGACAATCGTCCTTCACTATACCTACAGCCCAAGAACTAGGCAAATGTCTTCCAACACAAGGGTTCTGTGGCCATATCAACAGACACAATGCATTTTGTCTATCCTTGAGAAGCAGAGACAGGAGATTCCCGGAGCAATATGGCAAGTGAGATTAGCCAAGTCACCAAGTTCAAGTGAGAAACTCTGACTCAATAAATGCAGTGGAGAATAATCAAAGAAGAAACCCAACATCAATGAAGGGCCTCCACAGGCACATGTAAACATACATAACACACATGGAAAAAAATGTAAAAGAAAAAGAAAAAAAAACTGGTAAAGATACTGTCCTTAAGAAACTTGGGCTGGGCAGTGGTGGCGCACGCCTTTAATCCCAGCACTAGGGAGGCAGAGGCAGGTGGATTTCTGAGTTCAAGGCCAGCCTGGTCTACAGAGTGAGTTCCTGGACACCCAGGACTATACGGAGAAACCCTGTCTTGGGAAAAAAAGAAAAAGAAACTTGGGCAGCCAGGTGGTGGTGGCACATGCCCTTTTGTCCCAGCACTTGGAGGTAGGGGTAAACAGGTCTCTGTGAGTTCAAGGCTAGCCTGGTTTACAAAGTAAGTTCCTGGACAGCCAGGTCTACACAGAGAAACCTGGAGAGATAAAGATAGAGATCAAGAGAGATTAGATAAAGAGAGATGAGATAGAAAAGAGAGAGGGAGGGAGGGAAGGAATGAGGAAGAGAGGCAGAGGAAGAAAGGAGGAGGAAGAAGAGAAGAAGAAACAACAATAACAACAACTTGGGTAATCTGTTTAAGCCCATAATGTTCCAGAAACATTTCTCCAAGAAACTTAGCCTTTCTCTACCATGCCAAGGTACAAGATTTGAGCTGATGACTTCTTATAAATCAATATATTTTCTCTTCAATACCAAGATGAAATTAGTTCATGAGAAAATAAGTGTCAGTGACTAAATCTAAATGAGATTAAAGAATTCAAGATAAATCTTCATATTAGAAGTTAGTTAAGGCTCTGGTCAAATGAAACAACTATAACAGGCCAGAAAAACTTGAACTATGTGAGCTAGTTTCAACCAAAACAAAGTAAAAAAGAATCTACATTCCAGAGATTTGAATCAATGCACAAACTTGTTTCTCTGCATATTATCCATTGACATTCTGGGTTCACTTACATCAAATCCATGCCTTCAGTAACAAACTAAGCTAGAGCAAGCATCCACAAACAATTCAGGTCTATACAAAAGGCAAGCATTCTTGATCTCAGGTTAAGTACGGCATTCTTTCTACACCTCTCAGTGAGGCAGCACTGCACCTACTACAGACCACACACCAAGGACCAATGACTCAGGAGGCAAAAGGAATCGGGATCTCCCATGCTTTCCTATTCCATAAAGTAGATTTTCAATTGCAAAAGTGACTGCATGTTCCCTTATTTTCTTCTTTCTTTCATAACACCAAAAAGAGAATTACAAGGTTAGCTTTGTAATACAGACGGTGGTCAACTGTGGGCAAATATACTAAAAGCAGAAAAAGTAATAGATCATTGTAACAACTCAAATAACAATGATAAGAACCAAGTGTGGTAGCCGAGCACACAGGAGATAATTGATTTGTTGATTTGCAAGCTGAACATGATAGAGAAGAAATGGAACGAGAACAACTCAAAGTATTCTGGTCTCGATAGCCAGACAGTGGAGTTACCGTCAGAACAGAGACAGTGAAAATGATGGGCTAAATGAAGAATCATTAAGGTGATACCATAACCCTGCTGGGGAAAATGGCATAAAAACACTAAACAATGCTTCTCAAATTGAAAATAAGAAATTCTTTCCCACTGTAGGAATCTCCAGTTCCAACACCTAACACACACACACACACACACACACACACAGAGCACACACACAGAGCACAAGTGAGATACAAGTTTCTACATGAATGCAGCAAATGACAAATGAGTCTATATAAGGATGTGATCTGGCCCCTAAATTAAAGGATAACCAGGAAGTGGCAGGGAGTTATGTACATAGCCATAGCATTACCTAACGTAAGCAGTCACTGTCAAGTGTCAGGGTACCTAGGACGCATTCTACTCACACAATTAAGCAAAGGCTTCTTGTGGAATGCAAGTCTCAGCTCCCAAGACACCTTGCAATAAGATTCAGAGTTCAAAGGAAAGACTCAAAACCCACCTGCGTTTATTGACACAACACTGACCTCTAGTGGTTCAGAGTACACAAATGACCTCAGAAACTATGTGAAAGGAGGCGTGCAAAGGTAAGTAATAAATGAAAAAAAGAAAAGAAAAAAAAAAAAAACAGGGTTTGAGATTTTTAAATTTTTTGTGATATAAGAGATCTTAAGTCCAAACTTTGAAATTTACTGATTCCATAACCAAGGCAAGTTTGCTTTGCTTCTCCTGCAATAGTCTCATCTAGTAACAACCAACAAATATACCTAATAGTATCAGCAAGATTTAACAAGACAGTGCAAATGAAAGGCCTTGAACTGAAACAAAACAAAATACCCTAGCTATCTTCCTCTAAAAATGGCAAGACCCTGCACCACTGTCTGCTGTGGACGCATGAGCTTCCTTCCTAGCAATGCTCAGATGCAGTCACTGGAGCACCTGCTGCTGCTACACATTATAACCCCAGCACTGCATCAGCACCAGTAGCAAGCATGATGCATAGACACAAGACACTACTACAGACCCCCTAAGCTTCATCCCTCATTCTGGCTTTATCAGAAATCTGGACTACAAATCCAGAAGAAAATGAACACAACCTCGGGGATTCAGAAGACCTTCAACTTCCACCCCAGGGCTTTTCTAACTCCATCAGAAATAACAGCACTCACAAAATGCAACCTATAAGGGATGCACCTCTCCCCCAGGACAGGTAAAGATGCCCCCTTTCTGTTGCTGCTGTAGCTGGTTCCACAAAACTTTTCAGAAAGCCTGACAAACTAAGGATCCAGACCTACTAGAACTAGACCCTACACTGATCCCTCTGCTCTCTTTTCACTCCTAACCTTTTTTCCTAACTCTCTGGATCTACTGCTGGATGACCAACCTCATATCAGCCCCCTCATTCCTTCAAAGAAGTAAACATTGAAATGGGATTGTTAGCCTATTCTGAGTCTGAAGCCTAAAGGACAGAAGATGCACAAAGAAATAGAAAAATCAAGATATTAAGACTCCATATGCTACTATGAAATGACTGCAAAGCAACTGTGGACTTCATCTGGAATTTGGCATCTCCAATGTCATAGTCAAACAAAAAGACTCGAAAATAGAACAGTAATCAAAAAAGAGAAAAAGGTATTGCAAGATCACAGAAAGTTACTTTCATGGACTCCACACAGAAGTGTGTTATTTATGTCATATCTAAAGCCATTTTTGGTAAGGATTCATGGATTACAAAGGATGCCCATCCATATGAAAAAAAAAGTATGATTATAATGCCTTGGCACTTTTCTCTTTATATTAAGAAAGATGCTCACTATCCACTTTAAAAATAGTCACTAAATATCAAAGAAAACACTAATGGAATGCAAAGGTAATGCAGAGAGTAGGAAACATAACTGTAATTCATGTACTTCAAAGGGATTAACAACCACAATCTAAGTCCCGTGACTCGACAACAAAAAAACAATGAAAATGAACAAAGGACTTGAATAAAAACTTCTCTAAACAAGTATGTAAAGGATGCTCAAATCATTACTTAAGTTATGTAATCTTGATTAACATCTTGATTAAATTGAGAGGTGATTAAAAGACTAGTACAGCAGCCGGGCGGTGGTGGCGCACGCCTTTAATCCCAGCACTTGGGAGGCAGAGGCAGGCGGGTTTGTGAGTTTGAGGCCAACTTGGCCTACAGAGTGAGTTCCAGGACAGTCAGGACTACATAGAGAAATCCTGTCTCAAAAAAAAAAAAAAAAAAAAAAAAAAAAAAACAAAAAGACTAGTACAGCAAACATCTAGGGATGAATCTGGCAGTATTTCCAAAGAGGACTAAATCCTGAGTTCTTCCCTAATAAGTGGATTTAAGCCTAGATAAATTCATTATGTGACGAAGGTGAAAAAGAAGATTTGGGGCTGGCTAGAGGACCAAAGTCAGTCCTAAACACCATGCTGGGAAAATCTTTGCTCCTCCACATCAACCCCACAATAAAGAGCAGAAAACTCTAAAACCAAGAGCCAAAATGAATAATTTCTGTTTTGAAAGGTTCTTATCAGGCACTATGTCACATTAGTGAGAAAAATAATCAATATGACAATGACTGTAGAAATATAAACCAAAGCTGCAAAAAAATATCATCTTGAACAGCACTGTAGCTCCTCAAAACAGTGGTGGTGGTGCACGCCTTTAATCCCAGCACTTGGGAGGCAGAGGCAAGCAGATTTCTGAGTTTGAGGCCAGACTGGTGGAGTGAGTTCCAGGACAGCCAGGGCTATACAGAGAAACCCTGTCTCGAAAAGACAAAAAACCAAAAAGAAAAATAAAAACTAAATACACACACACACACACACACACACACACACACAAAAGGACCAGCAGAAAGAGGTATGGAAAAGAATTTATCTGGATTACAGAGATACTTCAAAAACCAACGGATAAAGATAACAGTAATATTCACTAAAGAAATATGCTATGTGACTACAATAATGTTATGCTAACTTAAAAATTAAGGAAATCTGACATGATACAATAACAAATAACAATGCAACAATACATTTCAAAGAAAATGAAGAAGGGCAGCAGGCCCAGAACTGAATACTGTAGAAATGCTGGCTGGAGACATTTTAAATCTATGACTGATGTGTTAAGAGCTTTAACTGAAACGCACATAACAAGCATGAACAGAAAGCTAAAGTAAGCAGACAGAAGAAAATTCTAAGAAATAACCAAAGAAGAAATGTCAGAGATCAAAAAAATCAAGGCAAACAAAAATGCCTTTCATAGCCTCCTTAGCAGACAGTACACAAGCAGAGGACAAGAGCTCTGAGCCTGAGACAGAAGAACAAAAATTTAAAAACTAATATATATCTGAATATGCAAAAAGAAAACATCAAGATCTGGGAGGTAAGAACAAAAGATAAAACCCACATGAGAGGAATGGCAGAGGGAGGGGAGAGCAGGGAAAGAATCAGAAGGCGTGACGGAGTTTCCACAGACTGATGCCCCACACCAACCCACACATTCAAGAACACCAAACCCCATGTTATTCAACAGGTAAAATAAAGCTAAAACCACTACACTTAAGCATTAAATGCCAAAGAAGTCAAAAGTAAAAACTCAAGGCAGAGCCCAGAGCAAACAAACATAGTATCTATAGAGAACAAAAATAATAATCCCACTTGCTTCCTCGTCATGGACCGTGTATTCAAGACTACAAGCTCTGTGTGTAAAATGACATGCAACTTTCTGAAGCAAACTGAAAAGAAATCTGAAAACAGGTTGTTGCAGGAGCAATGAGCGACCAGCAATGTCCTCTACCCTCTTCACCTCATACATTCACATACAAAAATGATATATCATACCTACATACCTTACTAGTCACGGCACTGAATGAAAAAATGATGTGAAAGAAAGCCATACTGTGATTTAAACATTCTGTTTCACATAAAGGCTTCTGTAGGAAGTCCACTGAGAAGAAATTCCAAGACCACATCAAAGTGAAGAACAATAATCTAAGCTATCCTCTGACAAGGGGAGAGTGATGAAAAAAACCACTTTTTGGCAGAGAAAGCATGCACCTTTAGTGTGGCTCACTAGAAAGGCCAGGACACACGTCTATCCTGAGAATCACCTTGACATTGGGGCATGATACTGAGATTCCAGCAAAGTTAAGGACTATGCCATTGGCCATGTAAGTTACTACTAAAACCAAAGATAGGGAATTCAATGCATAAAAGGCAACTTCTGTGCAGAAAGATGTTATCATGGCTCATTCTTCTACTGTAAAAGCTACTGATAAATCAAGTCTACAAATATATATACACATAGACACACACACACACACACACACACACACACACACACACGTATAACATGGATAACATGATAGCTTGTAAATATGAGAAGAAAAGTAATGAAAATATAAAACTTACATCTACATTCTAAAATACAGTGTTTAGAGAAAAGTTCTAATGATATCCAACCTGCACTGAAGAAATACCAATGAGAAAACAATGTTAACTGCTATGCTAAGCTTGACTCCACCTCCTGGAACAGCTCAAGTAAAAAAGAAAACACTGTGAAAGATAAGAAATCCAAAGTTTGGATTTGATCACATTCAAAATTTCTACCAAAGAGTCCAAAGTTCAAACCCAAGTGTAGTAGCACACGCCTATAACAGTACTGCTTGAAAAGCGGAGGGGAGAGGGTATCATCACATCAAAGTAAGGCTTGGCTACGTACATTTGTTTAAAAAAAAAAGTATCTTAAAATAACGCTCTGGAAAGATGGCTCTGCAGTTAAGAGCACCGACTGCTCTTCCAGAGGACCTGGTTTCAATTCCCAGCACAAACACGGCAGCTCCTACCTGTCTGTAACTCCAGTTTCAGGGGATCTGACACCCTCACATAGACATGAATTACATGAATTACATTCATATGAAACATCAGTGAACCTAATGAACATAAAATAAGTCACTCATTTATTCCATGACTTCACTCTGTGAGAGTACTTAGTACCAAGTGATACAGAACAGGACATGTCTAAAAATTCCTTCACAATCCAGTGTTTCCTTGTTTTACCAATAGCTTCCACTAACACTGAAGGCTCGCCCCCGCCTCCCACACTGAGCCCTAGCCACTCATTGACCACACACACTTGGAGAAGAGAACAGCATGACACAGAGGTCAAATCTCTACTACCCCAAAGTTTTAGGCAGCCATGAAAAATTTACTACCATCTTTGCAATTTAGTCAACCTATGAAAAGCCTAGTGGAATGACCAAAATGAATAAAATGGCTGATCCAAATTTCCCACAAGAATTGAAATTTGATGAACAACAGCAGACATCCAGAAAAAGTATTAAGAGAACATGGGGGACCTATATGTAGTATCTACTCCTTGTCAAAAGTACCAAAGAAGAAAAGAACAGCGAAAAGTACAATCAGGCTTTACAAATAAGGTCTAGCTTATAAATGAATGAATAAGGCTGCTGACACAAATATCTCATAAAAATTAAAGGGTAGACTGAAAGGTTCAATCAAAACAAAGTCACTGAAATTTCCAGTTTGAATTGCCTGTCTACAAATGTAATTTTAAAATGCCTTACAGTTACCCAGAAAAAAAAAAAAAAAAAAAA
>JADRCD010100105.1:1086-12961 GCA_019843815.1 Montemys delectorum | reverse complement strand
TCCATAGTGTAGATGTACCACATTTTCTGTATCCATTCCTCTGTTGAGGGACATCTGGGTTGTTTCCAGTTTTTGGCTATTATAGATAGGCTGCTATGAACATGGTGGAGCATGTGTCCTTATTACATGTTGGAACATCTTCTGGGTATATGCCCAGAAGTGACATAGCTGGGTCCTCTGGTAGAACTATGTCCAATTTCCCGAGGAACTGCCACAGTGATTTCCAGAGTGGTTGTACCAGCTTGCAATTCCACCAGCAATGAAGGAGTGTTCCTCTTTCTCCAAAATCTCTCCAGCATCTGCTGTCACCTGAGTCTTTTATCCTAGCCATTCTGACTGGTGTGAGGTAGAATCTCAGGATTGTTTTGATTTACATTTCCCTGTTGACTAAGGATGTTGAACATTTCTTTAGGTGCTCCTTGGCCATTTGATCTTCCTCAGTTGAGAATTCTTTGTATAGCTCTGTACCCCATTTTTAAATAGGGTTATTTGGTTCTCTGGAGTTTAACTTCTTGAATTCTTTGTATATATTGGATATTAGCCCTCTATCAGATATAGGGTTGGTAAAGATCTTTTCCCAATTTGTTGGTTGCCGTTCTGTCCTATTGACAATGTCTTTTGTCTTACAGAAGCTTTGCAATTTTATGAAGTCCCATTTGTCGATTCTTGATCTTAGAGCATAAGCTGTAGGTATTCTGTTCAGAAAATTTTCCCGTGTACCTATGTGCTTGAGGCTCTTCCCCATTTTCTTTTCTATTAGTTTCAATGTATCTGGTTTTATGTGGAGGTCCTTGATCCACTTGAACTTGAGCTTTGTACAAGGAGATAAGAATGGATCTATTTGCTTCCTTCTACATGCTAACCACCAGTTGAGCCAGCACCATTTGTTGAAAATGCTGTCTTTTTTCTACTGGATGGTTTTAGCTCCTTTGTCAAAGATCAAGTGACCATAGGTGCATGGGTTCATTTCTGGGTCTTCAATTCTGTTCCATTGATCTACCTGCCTGTCACTGTACCAATACCATGCAGTTTTTAATTACAATTGCTCTGTAGTACAGCTTAAGGTCCGGGATTGTGGTTCCACCACAGGTTCCTTTATTGTTGAGAATAGTTTTGGCTATCCTGGGTTTTTTTATTATTCCAGATGAATTTGCAAATTGCTCTTTCTAAGTCTGTGAAGAATTGACTTGGAATTTTGATGGGGATTGCATTGAATCTGTAGATTGCCTTCAGTAAGATGGCCATTTTTACTATATTAATCCTGCCAATCCACGAGCATGTGAGATCTTTCCATCTTCTGAGATCTTGTTAATTTCCTTCTTCAGAGACTTGAAGTTTTTGTCAAACATATCTTTTACTCTATTAGTTAGAGTCATACCAAGGTATTTTGTATTATTTGTGACTATTGTGAAGGGTGTTGTTTCCCTAATTTCTTTCTCTGCCTGTTTATCCTTTGTGTAGAGGAAGGCCACTGATTTGCTTGAGGTAATTTTATATCCAGCTACTTTGCTGAAGTTTTTTTTTTATCAGGTTTAGGAGCTCTCTGGTGGAATTTTTGGGGTCACTTAAGTATACTATCATATTATCAGCAAATAGTGATAATTTGACTTCTTCCTTTCCCATTCGTATCCCTTTGATCTCCTTTTGTTGTCTAATTACTCTGGCTAGGATTTCAACTACAATATTCAATAGGTAGGGAGAGAGTGGGCAGCCTTGTCTAGTCCCTGATTTTAGTGGGATTGCTTCAAGTTTCTCTCCATTTAGTTTGATGTTGGCTACTGGTTTTCTGTATATTGCTTTTACTATGTTTAAGTATGGATCTTGAATTCCTGATCTTTCCAAGACTTTTATCATGAAGGGATGTTGGATTTTGTCAACTGCTTTCTCAGCATCTGATGAGATGATCATATGGTTTTTTTCTTTGAGTTTGTTTATAGAGTGAATTACGTTGATGGATTTCCGTATATTGAACCATCCCTGCATCCCTGGGATGAAGCCTACTTGATCATGATGGATAATCATTTTGAAGTGTTCTTGGATTCAGTTTGCAAGAATTTTATTGAGATTTTTGCATTGATATTTATAAGTGAAATTGGTCTGAAATTTTCTTTCTTTGTTAGGTCTTTATGTGGTTTAGGTATAAGAGTAATTGTGGCTTTGTAGAACGAATTGGGTAGAGTATCTTCTGTTTCTATTTTGTTGAATAGTTTGAGGAGTATTGGTATTAGGTCTTTTTTGAAGGTTTGATAAAACTCTGCACTAAACCCATCTGGTCCTGGGCTTTTTGGGTTGGGAGACTATTAATGACTGTTTCCATTTCATTAGCAGATATGGGACTGTTTAGATCATTGATCTGATCTTGATTTAACTTTGGTACCTGATATCTGTCTAGAAAATTGTCCATTTCATCCAGGTTTTCCAGTTTTGTTGAGTATAGGCTCTTGTAGTAGGCTCTCATGATTTTTTGGATTCCCTCAGTGTCTGTTGTTATGTCTCCCTTTTCATTTCTGATCTTGTTAATTAGGATAATGTCTCTGTGCCCTCTAGTTAGTCAGTTTAAGGATTTAAATATTTTGTTGATTTTCTCAACAACCAGCTCCTGGTTTGGTTGATTCTTTGTATAGTTCTTTTTGTTTCTATTTGGTTCACTTCAACCCTGAGTTTGATTATTTCCTCCCTTCGACTCCTCTTGGGTGAATTTGCTTCTTTTTGTTCTAGAGCTTTCTGATATGCTGTCAAATTGCTGGTATATGCTCTCTCCAGTTTCTTTTTGTGGGCACTTAAAGCTATGAGTTTTCCTCTTAGGACTGCTTTCATTGTGTCCCACAAGAATGGGTATGTTGTGGCTTCATTTTCATTAAACTCTAGAAAGTCTTTAATTTCTTTCTTTATTTCTTCCTTGACCAAGTTGACATTGAGTAGAGTGTTGTTGAGCTTCAACGTATGTGTGGGCATTCTATTGTTTATACTGTTATTGAGGAGCAGCCTTAGTCCATGGTGATCTGATAGAATGCAAGGAATTATTTCAATCTTCTTGTATCTGTTGAGGCCTGCTCTGTGACCAACTATATGGTCAGTTTTGGGGAAAGTACCATGAGGTGCTGAGAAGAAGGTATATCCTTTTATTTTAGGATAAAAAGTTCTATAGATATCTATTAAATCCATCTGTTTCATAACTTCCGTTAGTCTCAACGTGTCTTTGTTTAGTTTCTGTTTCCATGATCTGTCCAGTGCAGAGAGTGGGGTGTTGAAATCTCCCACTACTATTGTGTGTGGTGTAATGTGTGCTTTGAGCTTTACTAAATTTTCTTGTATGAATGAAGATGCCTTTGAATTTGGAGCATGGAAGTTCAGAAGTCAAAGTTCCTCTTGGTAGATCATACCTTTGATGAATATGAAGTGTCCCTCCTTATCTTTTTGAACATTTTAGGGTGAAAGTCAATTTTATTTGATATTAGAATGGCTATTCCAGCTTTTTTCTTGAGACATTGGCTTGAAGAATTCTTTTCCATCCTTTTATTCTGAGGTAGTGTCTGTCTTTGTCACTCAGGTGGGTTTCCTGTGTGCAACAAAATGTTGGGTCCTGTTTTTGTACCCAGTCTGATAGTCTATGTCTTTTTATTGGGGAATTGAGTCCATTGATATTAATAGATATTAAGGAGAGGTAATTGTTGCTTCCTGTTAGTTTTGTTGTTACAGTTGGAAATCTGTTCATGTGGCTATCTTCTTTTAATTTTGTTGGGAAATTACTTTTTTGCTTTTTCTAGGACGTAGTTTCCCTCCTTGTGTTGAAGTTTTCCATTTATTATCCTTTGAAGGACTGGATTCGTGGAAATATATTGTGTAAATTTGGTTTTGTCATGGAATACTTTGGTTTCTGCATCTATGGTAATTGAGAGATTTGCTGGGTATAGTAGCCTGGGCTGGTATTTGTGTTCTCTTAGGGTCTGTATGACATCAACCCATGATCTTCTGGCTTTCATAGTCTCTGGTGAGAAGACTGGTATAATTCTGATAGGCCTGCCTTTATATGTTACTTGTTCTTTTTCCCTCACTGCTTTTAATATCCTTTCTTTGTTTGGTGCATTTGGTATTTTGACTATTATGTGGCAAGAGGCATTTCTTTTCTGGTCCAGTCTATTTGGAGTTCTGTAGGCTTCTTGTATGTTCATGGTCATCTCTTTCTTTAGGTTAGGGAAGTTTTCTTCTATAATTTTGTTGAAGATATTTACTGGCCCTTTAAGTTGGAGGTCTTCACTCTCTTCTATACCTATTATCCTTAGGTTTGGTCTTCTCATTGTGTCCTGGATTTCCTGGATGTTTTGGGTTAGGATCTTTTTGTATTTTGAGTTTTCTTTGACTGTTGTGTCAATGTTTTCTGTGTTGTCTTCTGCCTCTGAGAGTCTCTCTTCTATCTCTTGTA
Source organism: Montemys delectorum (assembly GCA_019843815.1). NCBI lineage: Eukaryota > Metazoa > Chordata > Mammalia > Rodentia > Muridae > Montemys > Montemys delectorum. The sequence continues at coordinate 8,538 of JADRCD010100105.1, read as the reverse complement.
TTCTGTTGGTGATGCTTGCATTTATGTTTCCTGACTTCTTTCTTAGGATTTCTATCTCCAGAATTGTTTCTCTTTGTCATGATTTCTTAACTGTTTCTACTTCCATTTTTTCATCCGGGATGGTTTTGTACAGTTCCTTCACCTGTTTTGTTGTGCTTTCCTGCAATTCTTTAAAGGATTTTTGTGATTCCTGTTTAACCTGTTTACCTGTGTTCTCCTATATTTCTTTAAGGGAGTTATTCATACTCTTCTTAAATTCCTCTATCACCATCATTAGATATGATTTTAGATCCAAATCTTGCTTTTCTGGTGTTTTGGGATATCCAGGACTTGCTGTGGTGGGAGTACTAGGTTCTGATGAAGCTAATTGTCTTGGTTTCTGTTGGTAAGATTCTTGCGTTTGCTTTTCATCATCTGTTGATCTCTGGTGTTAGATGTTCTTGCTGTCTCTGGCTGGAACTTGTTCCTCCTGTGGGTCTGTAAGCCTGTGTCAGCACTTCTGGAAGATCAGCTCTCCTCAGGTAAGACCTGTGTGCAGTGGGCTGTGGATCAGTTGTCCCTCTTGAGTCCTGGGGTCAGAACAAACCTTGGAGACAGGCTCTCCACTTTCAGGGAAGGGGAAGAGAGGGCTGTGGATCTGCAGAACGTCCACCTAGGTGAAGAGGGAAGTAGAAAGGATCCTGTGCTGGCTGCCCTGCTGCTTCTGAGGCCCATGCCTCCTGGCTGGTCCTGCCTCCTCCTGGGTGAAGAGGGAGGTAGAAAGGAAAATTTTCACTTCTCATCCCCGATAAATAGAGTATATGATTCTCATGACCCCCAAATACCAATACCAACTTTGAGCCTAACTGACTTGCATGGGTGTTTCCCCTTAGCAGTGCTAATCTTACATACCTAATGCAATACTTTTCCGTTAGGACTGAAGGTTAAATATATCATTCTTAAATTTTAAATGATCCATATGGCTATGGTAAGTTAACAGATGTTAATTATAATTACTTATAACAAAATTTTAAAGTCCTAAACTTGTTAGAAGTCAGTGATAGGCTGTTGTTATAAAACTACTTGGAAGAGTTTTCAATAAAAGTCAAGAATGGATTGGTAATCTGTACAAAAAAGAGCAAATTTGTAAACATCAGCCAGATGAATTTAAGTATGTTTTTTTAAATTGTTCTGCATGTGAATAACTGTGAGGAATGTAGCATCCCAGGAATGTAGAATGTGGCTTCCCAAAGATGGCTCAGCCTGTAGAGAGCATGTGGTCATAGGAGGGGCATTCTTCATCAGTTCCCTAGAGGAAAGGGAATGGAAAGTTCATAGGATCCCATTTTCAAGGATTTGTTTTGGCTTATTTCTAGAAACTTCTTTGTACAGTGATTTTTTTTTTTGTTTTTGTTTTTGTAATCATGTTGATGCTAATATAGATTTACAGGAGTGTTATACAGGAGGAAGCTATTCATATTATATCTCCCACATACAGATTGCTCTGTGCAGTTTAACTGCTTATATGATGACTCTGTTTGGGGATAGAATTTAAACACTAGAAAAACAGAAAAAGAAAAGAAGACATGGAAAATAAATAGAGTGTTAAAAAAAATCCCTACAATTTCTATCTGCACAGCTAGCTAGCTATTTGATTCATGATAAATCAGACTCCCCATAACTTTCACTTTCTAATTTTAAAATAAGAGTAATAAGTTATCTTTACTGATTATTGTCAGATTCAGTGATAAAAATTTGAGGACAGGAACTCTAATCTTTAGTCATAGAGTTCTTTAAGCCTCAGTTCCTAATTTCTTACTATCTTAATATTTTTAAGTTCACCTTATTAATGACTAAGCACATTTTTATCTTTGATTAGTAATTTTGACATTGAATCATTCTCATGTTAGAGATCCACAGAAATAATATAAAGGGATACTGAAGATAATTCCACTGTTTCTTTAAAATACTATTTTCAGTGACTGTGGACTTTGTTCAGTAGGAAAAAAATCACTTGTTATACAAACCTTTTAATTTCACTTTGGAACTTGTAGGAATCTGGCAGAAGTGGCATGTATCTGGAATCACAGCACCCCTGGTAAGGTGGAAGGCAGACATAGACAGCCACCCAGAAGCTCAGAGGCCAGCGGCCAGCTGGTGTGAATCATACAGTGCAGTAGGAGATTTAGGGGACATCCTTCCTCTAACATGGTAGAAAATGAACAGTGACAATGGAAAGTTGCCCTCTGATGTCCACTTGCATGCCATGGTATATAAAGGTTACTCACACATATCATGCCCATGGCATCATATGAAAATAAATGAAATCTTTTTATTGCAGTACTAACATCAAATGCTTGTGATACACTGTTGAAGTTTGTCCTGTTTTTTTCTCCCAGCCCCAGGTCCCAGAAATAAGACTCAGACACAAATTTATTTGTAAATACATTGGCCATATAGCTAGGCTCTGCTTTGACTAGATCATAACTAAAATATCCTATTTATTTTAACCTACATTCTGCCTACATTCTACATGGCTGATTACCTGTGTTTCAGTACCATGCATCCATTTCTTCACATCTTCTTGGGTGGATCTTCCACACCTGGCTTTTTCCCTGAATATTCTTGGATGTCCAGTCACCCATTTCCTGCCTAAGCCATAGGGCATAGGCTTTTTAATCAACAGATGATACAATCCATACCATGTAAAAGACTTTCTACATTAGATATATATGACGAACCTTTGGACTATTGAGAAAGATTAGCAGGGGCTTTGAAATGTTGGTTTTTCCTGCCTCCGAGAGTAGCTAAGGTCAAACTGTAACAGAGCCTCAGTGCATTAGCCCACTGCACACCCCCACAGAAGCTTCCCATTATGCCTTGAAACAGCTTGTCATCCAGTTGGCAGAAATTTTATCCTTTGAGAACAACCAAATTCCACACTGTGGAGGTGTTTTTTTTTTTTTCTTTTTTCATACTTAAGAGTGAAGGGGAAAAAACATCAACTCTTAAATGATCTTTATAAGCCTAAGTTTTATAATTGAACTCATTTATATTTAAAGATATATCATTCAAAGAGCATTTGAAATTATAACACGGCAAAGAAACAATACATACTGATGAATTCAAGCTGAAAAAAAGATACACTCCCTCTTTGGACAGAATTAGAATAGTGTCTTTTGTGGCATTATTCTTGGTTTTTGATGTTTGAATATGAAAGTTCAGTTATCAGGAACTCCACCAGTCCAGTGATTCGGGTTCCTTCCAGTCTGTCTGGGCTGGTGTCCAGAGTAGACCTAGGGCACAAGCTCTGCAGCCAATCCCACAACAACCAGAGAAAGCTCCACTCCCAGGTGATCTAAGAAGCCCAGGATTACAGGATTCCAGAATCACAGGATCACAGAGACAGCTTGACTCTGAGGAGTTCTGACACAACCAGCATCACAGGAAGGACAGGATCCAGTCAGATTTAGCAAGGGCAGGCAGCACTAGAGATATCCAGATGGTGGGGGACAAGTTTAAGAAAATAAACAACACAAACCAAGGTCACTTGGCGTCATCAGAACCTAATTCTCCCACCATAACAAGTCCTGAACACACCATTACACCGGAAAAGCAAGATTCAGATATAAAATCACTTCTCATGGTGATGATACAGAACTTTAAGAAAGACATAAATAACACCCTCAAAGAAATACAAGAGAACACAGGTAAACAGCTAGAAGCCCTTCAAGAGGAAACAAAAATCCCTTAAAGAACTTCAGGAAAACACAATCAAACAGGTGAAGGAAATGAACAAAACCATCCAGAATCTAAAAATGGAAATAGAAACAATAAAGAAAACAGAAAGAGAGACAACCCTGGCCATACAAAACCTAGGAATGAAATCAGGAATCATAGATGCAAACATCATCAACAGAATACAAGTGATAGAAGAGAGAATCTCAGGGGCAGAAGACACCATAGAAAACATTGACACAACAGTCAAAGAAAATGCAAAAAGCAAAAAGCTCCTAACCCAAAACATCCAGGAAATCCAGGACTCAATGAGAAGACCAAACCTAAAGATAATAGGTATAGAAGAGAGTGAAGATTCCCAATGTAATGGGCCAGCAAATATCTTCAACAAAATTATAGAAGAAAACTTCCCTAACCTAAAGAAAGAGATGCCCATGAACATACAAGAAGCCTATAGAACCCCAAATAGACTGGACCAGAAAAGAAATTCCTCCGGACACATAATAATAAAAATACCAAATGCACTAAACAAAGAAAGAATTTTAAAAGCAGTAAGGGAAAAAGGTAAGTAACATATAAAGGCAGGCCTATCAGAATTACACCAGACTTCTCACCAGAGACTATGAAAGCTAGAGGATCCTGGGCAGATGTCATACAGACCATACAAGAACACAAATGCCAGCCCAGGCTACTAAATTCAGCAAAACTCTCAATTACCATAGATGGAGAAAACAAGATATTCCATGACAAAACAAAATTTACACAATATCTTTACACAAATCCATCCCTACAAAGGATAATAGATGGAAAACATCAACATAAGAAGCAAAACTACACCCCAGAAGAAGCAAGAAGGTAATCTTTCAACAAATCCACACAAACCTAACTCCACCTCTTACAACAAAAACAACAGGAAGTGACAATTATTTTTTCTTAATATATTAATATGAAAATTAATGTTACCAACATATCTTTAATCGATTGAAATCCAATAATATGAGGAATTGGAAATTTGTTGATTGTTATCCAATGGTCTCTCTAACTTGGTAATTGGAGAAATAGGTCCAACATTGTACAATCTATATACACTTTCAGCTTGTTTGTTTGTGACAGTGTCTGGCTGTGTACAACATAAGGGTCTTGAATCTTTCTTCTCCTATCTCAGCCTCTCTATTAGTAGTATTGTTTATTTCATGTTTTTACACTATTCTATGGTTATATATTTCAAAAGTATTTATATACCCAAAAGAAACATAGATCATTAGCTTGGGAGGTGGCTTGTAGGAAAGAGAATGACAAAGAGTAAGGCTGAATGCTTTGCTTGACATTTGTAGCTCTTGTATCAAGTTTGAAGAAGAGGACTTTATAAGTTACTCTTTCTATGAGATGAATGCTTTTCCAAGTTATGGCATCTAATGAACCAAATTTTTACCCTCACCCAATGTCTGTGCCACCCTCCAAGCAGAACCATTGTTCATTGAAACAGTTGGTGAATGACTTTATGGACAGATCATCTTAATACCTACATCATTTCTTAAATGAATGTAACCTGTTCTCTGTGGGCTGAGAATAAAGTCACTCACTCAAGTCAAATAGCTTTGACCATAGCAGGATATCTGTATCCAAAAATCGAGCCTAAAATTCATTTTTTGGTGCAGCAGAACTATCAACTCTCAGCTTAGCTATGATGGAGGTAAAATCCTTTGGTGATGTGAGGGTCACTGAAGTGTAACCTTATTACAATGAACTCCAGTGTCTAAAAATTGTTCTTATTTTGGGCTTGTACCTCAGTAAGAGCCAAGATTTTAAACTCCACTAAATACAAAGCAAACAAAAAGACTTTATATATTTATGTTCATTTAGTAAAATACCAGTAGTGATATATTATTTTGAAGTATACAGTTAATATTTTGGAGTTATTTAAAATTTATATTGAGAAAAGTGTATTTTCACTATTGCTGTAGACGAGCATCTACATAAGACTATTAAATTGACTGTTGTTTTATATCAAACAACTTTTATAATACTTATTTGTATTGTTATAATATTTTATAAACTTTAAGGAATATGACAAAAAAGATATTGTAGGTATTGAAGGGGGGTCTCTGGGAGGAGTGGGGGTACAAAAGAGAAACAAGAATGTGATTGAATTCTATTTACTTGAAATATGTTTTTAAATGTTAACAAATTCAGATAAATTGAAATCATGTATCTTTTCTCATCATAATGCAATAAAACTTAAATCAATAAAAAATGTTATAATGAAACCAATAAAAAAAAGAAAGAAAGTTCAGTTATCTTAAATTTCTCTCCAGTGGTGTGTTTCACTTTTAAATGAAAGACTCAACTAAGCTCAGAGAAATACAGCTGGCCAATGTAGAACAGGCAAGAAACTTGATAACAGACAAATTTTGCATTTTTCTTCTCTGTAGACATGTTTCGCTTTCACTACAACTAGCAATTCTAACTTCTCATCTGCGCAGAGTAATCTGTTTGTGCTTGACTGGTTAGTTTGTACCTATGTTATTAACTTGCATGTGCATTTACGTTGATGCTACTATACAACGTGGATTCTCTGAGTAGCTACTATTTCCACTACAGTCCAGGCTGGGGACCCAACTTGACTGACTCTGCTTAATGCACAGCACCAAAGGAAGAGTCTTCAAAAACGCTAACCTTGAAAAACAGCCAAGCGTGCATAACAGAATCTCACTGATTTTCATTGAACTTCTATACTTGCCTATAATTACAATAAAGCATTTGCAAAAAAATGTTTTGAATGATTATAATAGTTTTAACAATAAAATCTAAGAATCCATGAAGTATTACTAATCCTTTGAAAGCTGATAATTGCACAAATATATACATGTATATTCTCACACATACACCTACACACAATCAAATATTTATTACTTTTATCAATTCACCTCTGACACACTTCATTTTATTCAGAAATGAAAATTTTATCTGCCAGTTGCATCGTAAACCAAAATAACTTCCTTTTAAAAATTTAAGGAAGACCAAAGTCTAATAATGTTCTTAATTTCACAAAGGTCATAATTTGGACAGACACAGCTAGGAGCCTGTGGTTGCCTCATTCTATTACGTGCATTGAGTCCAGAATATGTGATGCTTTGATATAGACACCAAGCAGGAACCTGTGCCCGCACCAGGCACTCTCTTAAGAGACACATAAATATGTAAGAACTTATTTGTACTTTATGTGATAAAAGAGATAAGTTTAATTATAAATGGGAAATTTATCTGCAACCATGTAGATGATCTGGGAAGAGTCCATTGAGCAACAGGTTTGAAGAAAAAGGAATTTTTTTTCTAAGACAGGAAGGAGAGAATCCGAGGGGGAAGTGGTCCATGTAATCATTAACAGAATGGTCAAAGTCCAGAAATTAAAGAATAAACGCTCCCAAGAGCCTAGGAAAGAAGATGCTGTATTAAGTCCTGAAGTCCTGAACATTATGCAAAGTAATTTGTTCTCTACAATACAGACACTTAGAAGCCATAGGAGGGTTCTTCCTGATGGCGATATTTTTATTTATGTAATAAGTGTTTGGATGTCTACTGGTACTAGGCATTCAGTGTATTCACAACTTATATTGGTCTGATAGCAATAGAAAGTACATCAGGAATGGAAAAGACTGGAGGTTCCTTTAAAATCAAGAAAAAGGAAAGAAAGAAAGAAAGAAAGAAAGAAAGAAAGAAAGAAAGAAAGAAAGA
>JADRCD010100086.1:0-10539 GCA_019843815.1 Montemys delectorum | reverse complement strand
TGTGTGTGTGTGTGTGTGTGTGTGTGTGTGTGTGTTGCTGCTCTGGGTGCTGCTCTCAGTAGGGAGGATGACCCTGAATAGGACAAAAGCAGTGGGAGTTCTGGTTCATGTTCCCAAGCCTCTTTGCTCAATCAAATCTCCTTCATCTCACTTCCCTGTTTTTTGTCACCATACTTACTTCTGTGAGTGCTTTTCAGTTTTCAAAATTTTCCTAAAGTGTTGCTATGACAAAGAAAACAGGTGTGATTGTTATGGTGTGTACATCTTAGAGACATGCTATTGCTTGCTCCATAGCTGTGGACTTGCTGAATGTGTGGGACAAAAGCTGACGCCTTGGAATTCTTGTGTCCTGGGTGCCTTGATTTTGTTAGTCTTCTTTGTATGTGTCTATGGGTCTACTCTTGAGGCTAGGGAAAGGAAATAACTGGTCAAGAGTCTCTCCACCTGGCCCACCCAAGGGAGTCATGTTACAGCTTTTTGTGGATCTCACTTTTCAAAGTAGAAGGGATGCTGCTATCATTGACTTTTACGTTGTTTTTAAGAGATGTGGCTCAGTTTTTATTCTCACACTTATTTTCCTGTTTTTTTTTTTTTTTAATAGACATGCTAGGGCACCCAATTAATGGAAGAAGGAAGCATAGTTCTTGCAAAGTTATGGTACGTTACTTATGTTCAACTGTGTGTGTATGTTTGTGTGTGCGAGTGTGTGTGTGTATACATATGTAAGATGGACGCTTATTTCCTCAACTACTCTAGATTGTGTGGTTAAATGGCAGTGTATGTATGCATGTTGTATGTAAGTGAGCACATACAGGCCAGAGGAGAGTGTGGATTAGCCTGCTGTCCTTTAGACAGATTCTTTTACTAAACTGGGAACTAGATTGGCTGTCAGCAAGCTCTTATAATCTTCCTGACTCCTCTCTTCACGGCTCTGGGATTATAGTGCATAGAGCTATGCCAGATGGTTTTTACATGGGAGCTGTATATTTGAACAGCAAGTTTTTTTTTTTTTGTTTTTTTTTTTTTTGCTTATCATTCCCTCAACCCCTTGACTTATTTTTATGTGTATGTGTATATGTCGTGTGTGTGAGCTTATGCAAGTGCCTTCAGATGCCAAAAGATTCCTTGAGCTAGAGTTACAGGTGATAATGAGCCACTTGACTTGAGCACTGGGAATTGAAGTCTGGTCCTCTGGAAGAGCACTAAGAGCTCTTCTTGACCGAGGAACCATCTTTTCAGCCCCTCTTTGACATTTTAAAAGAAAACTATTTTTATGTGTATGTGTGTGGGAGAGGAAGAGAGAGAGAGGAGTGCATGCCTGTAGAGGTCAGAGAATAGTTTGCAGGAATCAGTTCTTTGCTTTCAATGTGTAGGTCCTGGGGATCTAACTTGGTTGTGATGCTCAGTGGTCTTTACCTGCTCAGCGATCTTTGTAGCCCTATCCTGAAGAAATTGCTCCCACAGAGTTTTTTTTAAGCAAGCATAGGCAACTAGTTAGCTCACTGACCTTCATTTTGTTTTACTTAATCTACAAGCATACATTTCTTCAGTCATTTGATCCTTGTTGTCATCTCTGAGGCCTCCTCATTGTGTTTGGTTTTATGTCTCTTTACTCTTCTTTGTGTTGGAGAATCTCCTCTCCTTTCTCCTAAGGCATGGGAGTTTGATGATCTCTTTGTTTTCTTATGATTAGAGTGAGATTTAGAACTGCACTTTAGAACTGAGATTTAGCCAGGTGGTACATGCCTTTAATCCCTGCACTGGGGAGGCAGAGGCAGGCAGATCTCTGAGTTTGAGACTTACCTGGTCTACAGAGTGAGTTCCTGGACAAGAAACCGTGTGTTGGGCTGGTGAGATAACTCAATTGTTAAGAGTACTCACTGCTCTTCCAAAGGTCCTGAGTTCAATTCCCAGCAACCACATCGTGGCTCACAACCATCCAAAATGAGATCTGATGCCCTTTTCTTGTATGTCTGAAGACAGCTACAGTGTACTTACATACAATAAATAAATAAATTTTTTTTAAAGAAACCCTTTGTCTGGGGGAGACACACACACACACACACACACACACACACACAGAACTGCATAGCTGACTAGTCCCATTTGAATGAAGGTACATCTACCATGTAGCATTGCTTCTTTTTCACATATTTCTCATTCAGTAGTTAAAAAGCATGTACTACCCTTAACAGAGGACCATCAGTGTATTACTACACATGTTGAGAAGAGCACATTTAGGGAACTGTGGCTCTTTGTTATCAGGGTTCTACCAGTCCTATTCACATAGATGTTGACAGTAGCTGGTTTCATGATAAACATAAGCAAAGTAGAATTATTAGGTGGACCTATAATGTGGAAAGCATTTTGTTTGGGCAACTCCTCGAACCATAGGCTATTAGTTAAAAACAACAACAAAAAATAATGTGTTTCTAATTCTATCCATTTTGCTTATATTAGAATACAGTCTATTATTTTATTTTAGATTTATTTTTATTTTATGTGTATGAATGTTTGCCTGAATGTATGTGTACTACAATGCATGCCCATGGAGGTGAGAAGAGGACGTTGGATTCCCTAGAAGTATGTAGTTAAAGTCAGTTGTGAGCAACCATGTTGGTGCTGGGAATTGAATCCTGGTCCTCTGCAGGGAAATGAGTAACTTAACTACAGAGCCATCTCTCTAGCCCCCTAGTCTTAAAAAAGAGCCTTCAGCTGTGCTTTTTTAAAAAAAGAGTCACTGCGTGATTTTGGTTATTAACTTGATAGGATCAAGGCTCTTCAGACCTCTGGGGTACGTCTAGATTATGTTCACTAAGTTGGGAAGACCTGCCTTAGCTGTGGGTGACAGCACCCCATGGGCTGACACTTAGAGTGAATGAAAAGGAGACTGAGCACCAGGATTTACCTCTTTGCTACTGACTGTCTGTACAGTTTGTCCAGCTTCCTTGAAAGGTTGTGCTTTCTCTGTCTTTTGTCGGGTATCTTGTTAGAACAATAGAAGTAACCAGTGCAGTCATTTGTTCTTTAAAAATGTGTTAGAATCCATCATTGTCATACTTGTGTTAGGTGCACAAGCTGCTCTAAATTTGACTAGTTGGGAGTCTTTTCAAGGTTGAGTCTTGGGTTTTTGGTCAAGTTCCTCTATAACCTGTTTTGTTTGTTTGTTTTTCGAGACAGGGTTTCTCTGTGTAGCCCTGGCTGTCCTGGAACTCACTCTGGAGACCAGGCTGGCCTTGAACTCAGAAATCCACCTACCTCTGTCTCCCAAGTGCTGGGACTAAAGGCGTGCACCACCACTGCCCAGGTTCTCTATAACCTTTTAAGTGTATCTTTCTTTCTGGGGATGCAAAGCTATTTGGTTCCCAGAGTAAATTCCCAGGCCCTGGCCTAGAATAAGTCTAATTACCATGGCAGTTAGAAGCTGAGAGCTGCTAGTTTGCTCTTTGTTGGTGGTGTTTGTCTCTTGGCACTTTGAGTAAGGAGGCCCTGGAGGTGGGTATTGTTTACCTGTTTGGCTTCCTGCTGGTGCTCATTGTCAAATGCAGCTTGGTTCTCCTTCCCCTCCCTTCACTTTTTTTTCTTGCCTTTCCCTGCTGTGGTTTCTTTATCCTTTGTTGCCCAGACCCCATCCTGTGTATTTAGGTTCCAGAATTAGGGCTATTGTCATGCTGATTTACAGTTGGGTCTGTACTGCTGTGCAGGACTGGGATCTTTGGTCTACACCTTCTGGGCCCAACTTTGCATACTGTTTATTTGTAGATGCTTTCAAGCTGTGACCTTTTTAAGTAGTTGATGGTGGGAAGGATTGAATTAAAAAAGGTGAATTGGGTTGATAGATAGCTCAGTTGGCAAAATGCTTGTTCTTACAAATATGAGGAACTGAGTTCAAATCCCCAGCACCTATGTGAGAACCTGGGTACTGCAGCACTTTCTCTAACCCCAGAGCTAGGGGATGGGGGCCGAGACGGGATCCCTAGAAATTGCTAGCTGGCCAGTTTAGCCTATTTAGGTTCAGTTGGAGACTCTTTCAAAACCTAAGGTGGAGTGCAACTGAGGAAGGGCATTGGATGTTAGCTGTAGGCCCCCACATATGCTTGCATGCACATAAAACGTGAACCTCGTTTTATGACATGAGGGACTGCTTTCATGAAAGTCAGTCTCTGGCCCCAAAGGGAAGAATGGGGAGGGTTTGAGGGGATCAAACTGTTCTGAGGACTCAGGGCCAAAAGCACACTTGTATGACAGCTTACTCACTCTGAGCCCACACTGGGTAATTGGTTTGATTTCTCAGAGCCCGTTCACTTGTGAGCTTGGTTGTGTTAAAAGGAGTTACAAGCCTGGGATCCCCGAAATAGGCTGTGATTCTGCAGTTAGGCTCTGCTTTGTATGGGGGTGGGTAGGGCATGGTGATTGGAGTTGGATGAAAGTGCTTATTGAAGGCATGGTTAAAAGGATAAAAGAGCTTTGATGTAGACTGTTTCCAGCCATCCATTTAATTCTCGGTCCACAAGTGGAAAGAAAATAAACAACCATTCAAAAGTAATATTTATATAACCTGCAGAAATCTCAGCCAGCCATGGAAAGATGATGCACTTTGACGTGCAGGATGGTCTCCCAAGTTCCCCCTGGACTCAGGCTTCTGGGAAAAGCTAATGAGAGAGAGAGAGCAATCCGTTTCTGTTGGAATTTTCTGAATCCTCTTCATAACAGAAACTTTTTTAAAAATGGAAAAATAAGTTACACAGATTTTACATTTAGGTCATTTTCATAGAATGTAGGTCACTCAGTGCAGTGGCAGAGTATGTTGTTTTTACTTTTTTGGTGTGTATATATGTTGTGTGTTGGGGAGGTATTTGTACTTGTTGGTGTACATGCGTGCATGTTTGCATGTGGGTGCAGAGGCTAGATGTTGGGTGTCTTTCCTCTATTGATTTTGGGTATCTTCTAGTGATCTCTACCTTTATTTTATTTTTTTAAAATTGAGTTTTAAAAAAAAGATTTATCACGTATCTGTGAGTGTATACTGTGTGTGTTTTTATGTCTATGGAGCCAAAAGAAGGTACTTGGTCCCCTAGAGCTGGAGTTAGAGATGGTTGTGAGCTGGTGCTGGGAACCCAGCTTGGGTCTTCCAAGAGAGAGTACAGGCTGATAACTGCCAAGCTATCTCTCGAGCCCACATACCTTACTTTTGAGGATGAGGTTTCTTGCTGAACTAGAATTCTGCTCATTGATTGAGCTAGGCTAGCTAGTTGTTGAGCTTCAGGTAAGAGTCTCTCTGCCTCAAATGTTGCTTGGATTAAAATCTCGTGCCACTAAATCTAATGTTTTATGTGGATTTGGGGGATCCGAACTGAGGTCCTCACCCTTGTGCTTGCACAGTGGGTTCTTTATCCACTATGGCATTTTCCCAGCCAATGCATTGTGTGTTTTTAGATCCCCCAAAGAAGGAAAGTATGGTGTGATTTAAAAGAATATAGAAAGATAGATTGAGATAGTGTTGAGAATGGAGTATTCTTCAAGCAAGTAACTGCAGGCTGGTGGGGTGTGGTGGCTCACATTTGTAATCCTACCTTTCAGGAGCCAAGGCAGAAAGATAATTTCAAGTCTGATGTCAGACTAGGCTGCATAGCAAGTTCTAGGTCAATTCAGGACTATATAACAAGAGTCTGTCTTAAAAAAACAAAACAAGTTTGGATTGTTTTGACAGGTTAGGATGCTGGTGTGTGTGTGTGTGTGTGTGTGTGTGTGTGTGCGCGCGCGCGCATGTGTGCTTGCATGCCTGCCTGCCTGCCTGCCTGGGTGGGCGCCTGATAGAATTAGTGTGGGGAGGGGTACTTCTGGTCTCTGCTAGATGGAAGCCCAGGATACTGTTGCAGATCTCTGGTGCCCTATACTAGCCTTCTTTTCCTGTCCCCAGAATGATTTACCTCATGTAATTTTACCACTACACTGAAGTTTGCAACACTAACAAGATGTTCCTCTGCTCTCATTCTTTAGCCCACATGGCAAGGTTTTCTAGGTAAAGATAGAGGGGTTGCCTTGCAAGCACAGTGTCCCCTGTAAGCATGAAGGTAGAGTTTTGTTGGCTCAGAACCATCGTTAGACTTATTTTCACTCCCAAGTGTTTACATGGAGGTTTTACCAATGTTTTTCTTCATAAATGAAGTTTTAGAGGTGGGGAATATATTCATGGTGCAAACCTCTTCTGTGTACCTGTTAACAGCAGGTGCTTGGCCAACTCTAAGGTGTAGAGATGTACCTTTCTTCCTCTGAAGAAGCTCCAATCAGGCTGGAGAGGTGGACAAAAGGATTCTGATGACACCTTCTCCAGTAAGGCATGTGTTCCAGGGACATAGAGCTGAGCTGAGGTAGGGCTTCCATGGAGCAGGTATAAAGGAGGGAACAGGTGAGGTGGGTACTGTCAAAATGGGGCAGGACCATGCTAGGCAGTGCTTGGGTGTTCTGACAGAAGAGGAGATTGGGATCCAACTGAGGTCAAACAGGTATTTTGTGCCATTCATGTAGAAACTGTGTGGCATGCAGGTTTGTGTCTGGTGCCATGTGCCTATGCAGTTGAAGAATGCCATTCTACCTATTGTATGTGACTTGGGAGGTCATAATGTGTGTGACGAATAAGGGAGACAGGATGAGAATCTAGAGAGCTTTTTTATTCACTTCTGAGTTTAGGGTCAGATCGGAATTGCTTGTGGTGGCATCCTTCTCTGTCTTTTTTGTTGTTCTTTGTTGCTCCAACTGTAACTATTAATTTTCATACCATTTCAGAATCCCACGGATTCTGAGGTGGAGAACATGGACTGTCAATACAAATCCAAAAGCAAGTGAGGATGTATGGATTTGCTGAAAGCAAAGACAACTGTTCAGAAAATCTGAAAGGGGAGGCATGGGCATCTATGCGTGCATACTTACACAGCAATGTTCTTGCCTACTATTGCTACTTCTGTAGCTGAAATCTCAGCTGAAATCACATAGTAGGTAGAATTATGGCCTAAAGAGGGATGTGTCCCTTTCCAACTCCTATAACCAGTGAGTTTGTGCTCTAATGTGGCTAAAGGGCCTTTGCAGGTAGAGTATAAGGATCCTAAGATGTATAGATAGATGGTCCATTTGCATACAGAGTAATGACAAACATGCTCTGAGTAGAGGGGGGATTCAGGAGCTTCAGAATCCAAGCCCTGAAAATTGGTTTTCTTAACATAATATGTGGAATTGAAAATTTACTTCAGAAATGAGTGATTTGGATCTTACAGTTCTTAGTTTCTAGTAATTAGGCATTGTATGGTTTCACTAGGTTCTTTCTGTTGTGATTAACAAGACACATTGCATGCATTTCAGTTTTCATCACAGTTTGGCTGAAAACCTGTGCTATGTACAAATGTGACTACATTCAATAACATTTATTGTTCAGATGTAATGTGAATTATAAACCATTCTCTGTGTTTCTTACTAAATTATGCTTTTATGCATTTGACAGGTGTGGGAATGTATGTATGTTAAATCACCTTACATCCCAGAACAAATAAAGGGTTTTCATGTTTTGAGAAATTGAGGTTTTTGACTGTCCAGTAACACTACACACACACACACACACACACACACACACACACACACACACAATGTATGTAGTATTTGACATTTGTACATACATATTCAGAGAGTTCAGAGAACTTTAACAAAAGAAAACCATACTTTGTTATTAGTTTAAAAATTAACAGTTATTATAGTTGTATATATGTGTTCGATGGATTGCCTTTATGTGAATGTAGCTGTCACAGAACAACTTGTGGAGGTCTCCCCTTCTAGCTTGTAGGCTGTAGGTATTGAACTCATGGCAAGTGCTTTAACTATTGAACCATCTCTTTATCCCCTTGTTTTTGTTTATTTGTGTTTGAGACAGGGTCTTACTATGTATCCCATCCTAGCTTGAAAGTCATGGCAATACTCCTGTCTTCCCAGTGTGGGGAATTACCAGGTTTGTGCTCCATGCCTGTCTTAAAATGAGCTTCATTAATCTCAACATGCAAAATTCACCTTGTATAGTTAGTTGTATGATCCAGTGACTTTTTTATAGGTATAATTGTGTAGACATTAACATCTTCAAAACCATTAGCAACACATTGGGTCCCATTCCTCCCTGGCAGCCACTAATTTCTTTGTGTCTATGGATTTCTATATTGTCATATTAAAATTTTTTTACACAGATGTTTGATTAGTTTTACTTACAGAGCAGGGATTTCACACCCCACCAATTTTCCAGTGGTTCCTAACATTGCCTAACCTCATTAGGCAATAATGCCAGTTTAAAAGAAATTTATGCAGAATCCTAAAAATTACATGTGTTGGTGTTCCTCAAGAAATGAGGCGCCTGGCCAGCAACAGCTACTCTGCCTTAATCACTCAGAAACACTTCAGTTACTGTTTCTGCATTCCATGATTTTGAAGACAAGGTCACTGTTAATGCATTTCTATTGAATTATATAGCACGTGTTTTCTTTTCTTACATTTTTGATTGGTTTGAAGGTATATTTTGGAGTAGAAAACTGATGCTTTAGCATTTGCATGTGCCTAAAGTGGGGCTGTCTGCTTGACCATTTCAGGATTCTGTCCATTGATCTTTTAGGAAAAATACAGAAAAATAACCTCCAGTGGCAGAAGTAGTATTAGGATACCACATTTTATGATAAAGCAGACCTTAGGAAATGCTTCTGGTGTGTTCATCTCTAGTTCATCTCTTCCTACTTCATATGGTGTGTCTGGGGGTACTGCTATTTCTGCTCTTAATTCTGAAAAATTCTTATCTACAAGATCTAGTTTAATTTGCTCATCTGTCCCTATTTCTGTCATCATCATCCCTAAATTACAATTCAGAGGAGAAAACATATTTTTTATGTTAGAAAACTATTACTGTATGAAGAATTTACTGAATCAGCTAAAAAATACCATCACCAAGATCACCATTATATGGAAGTATTCTACATGGTCTAGAGTAGGATCTTGATCTGTAGATAAGGTTATGAACAGGCATAGCATGTCGCTGAAGCAGTAGCTGACAGCTTACATCCAATCACTAGGTCAAGGTGGGGAGAGAGCGAGCTATTCTCATGGATTATCAGTGGGTTGTAGAATTCATATGTTCTTTTGTGTTTGGCCTCCTTTATTTTGTGAAATGTTTCTTTCTCCCACTGCATCCGTTCTTGTTGCTCTCTCCTTCTTTCCTCCCTTCTTCTATTTCTTTAATACTGAGGATTGAACTCAGAACCTTGATCGTGCTAGGCAAGCATTGTACCATTGAACTATATCCCCAGCCTTCTTTATGTCTCCCTTTGAAACAGCTGGCTAGAATTTCATTCTGTAGTCCAGACACATCTGCCTTAGCCTCCTGAGTATCTGGAGTGACAGGCCTACACCACCAGGCCCAGCTGCTGTAATGCATCAAGGTTCATTCACATTGTGGTATGGATGGATAGTAGATAGCTCACTGTACTGTTTAATGACACCTCATTTTTATACTGTATTTTGTTTATTTGTGGTTAAAAACATAATGCATTTTGTTTATCCATTGTTAAACTATACTGCATTTTGTTTATCCATTCTTAACTTGGTCTTGATTATGTTCTTAGGAACAGAACTGTTGGGTCAGATTATATTATGGTTTAAATGTTAATTGTCTCTCATAGGCCAATGAGCTTGATACTTGGTCCCTTGCTTCCAGTGCTGTTTGGGAAGGTTGTGCAACTTTTACAAGGTGTAGCCTCACAGAATGAACTGGGGTTAGATCTTGATGCCTTACTTCCTATATGCATTGGTTTCCTGTCTAGGTAAGCAGCGTGGTCAGCTGCTTCTGTCTGCACCTTCCCTGTGCCGGTGGACTATATCTTCTAAAACTTTGGGCCAACATAAACTCTTCTCTTTAAAAATTAAATCATTTTATGTATATCTTGTCTACACATATGTTTATGTATGTGCCTGGTGTTGATGGAGACCAGAAGAGAGCAACAGATTTGCTGAAACTGGAATTACAAAAGATTGTGAGCCACCACGCATGTGCTAGGAATCGATCCTGGGTCCTCTGAAAGAGCAGCTGGTGCTCTTAACAACTGAGCCACCTCTCCAGCCCTATGTTCAACTTTTTTGAAGATTCTCACCTCTCCCCCCCCACCCATCATCATTTCTCTATTGCCCTGTACTTTATTTTTCAGGACTGGGGACTCTACTTAAACTTGAGCTTGCTGGGCTCTTTTTTTTTGAGGGGATGGCTGGTTACTAAGCTGCACCATCTAACTATCTAACCTGGCTTTTTACATAGGTGTCAAGATCTGAACTCAGGCCTCATGCTTATGTGACAAGCATTTTTACCAACTGAGCCATCTTCCCAGCCCTAACTCTTTATTCTATACTTCTAAAGCCTAGAGTACAAGACTTCCTTTGGTTTCAAAGATGCAGGACAAGCATGAGGTCAACTGAACGATAGAGATTTTCAGAATGAAAACTTTAATTCAGGGAACAACAAGGTGGCAA
>JADRCD010100085.1:4548-23367 GCA_019843815.1 Montemys delectorum | reverse complement strand
AAAAAAAAAATGTAAACAGCATGTTGTAGATGTTGAGTTGATTTTTCTAAATATATTCTTTTGATTAATTCTTTATATAATCAAGTAGGTTTTGGGTTTTTTTTTGTCCCTATCTCTTAGAGCTGAGGTATCTGATGTTTAGTGACATTTGTCAAGTTTTCTAAGGCAACAATGCTAATATTTGGTGAGGAGTGTTTCACCTTCATATGCTCACACTGTAGAATGCCACATGTAACCTGCATGCTTCACGATTTTTCACAATGTTGCTAGATGCTGCCACAGGAAGTATGTTATTGGAGTGACCAAATGACTATAAGAAACAGATTCCAAGTTCTACTAGCATGAGAACAGTTTAGACCTATGAGAGAAACAGATTTTATGGAACCCATTGGACATCAAGAAGAAAGTGAAAATGAATTCATCCATGAAAGTGCAGTGGGAAGGAGGCTACATATCTAAAACCCTGTGATAAATTATTTAGCAGAGGTTCTTTCTAGCTTTCAACTTAATGTCAGGGGACATCAAGTAATCCCACTTCTCATTTAGGCATGAATAAGAAAAAGAAATGCTCTTAGAAATGGAACATTCGTGACTTAGCTCCCTATGTCTCTATAATGAACTGTTTCATGTGGAAAAACATCAGTTGTTCCTAATGAGTGCATGAGTCTCTCCACCCACCAGCACTCAGGGAGAAAAGAAGTTGAACAAATCCAAAACTTTAAAAATAGGACTTGCGATGTGCCTGCAGGATTTAAGGTATGATATAAACAGTAGAGGAAAGAATGTTAGGTGCGGTGGGAAACATCATCATGAAAAATTGCCAGGTGGATAAATCTTGGAAGCAAAGTATCTTAAACACTTGATCTAATCTCTGTGTTTGATCTGAGACAAAATTGAATTATGTCAGATAAAACACAGATTCCACAGAGTCAAGGGAGCAAGAAGAGAGAATTTTTTTTGCCTTTGCTATTTACATTCATAGTATTTTAGTTTGTTAGTATTTCAGTTGTTCATAAATTTATCCACAATAAATGCTTACTGAGTATCCATCACATTTCACATTCAGTTCCCAAATTTACTCAACAGAGAGCAAGATTCAATATCATATTCATTTGTTTGAGACTCTATATTTGATATATTTTGATATTATTCACCTGTATATAGAGTTGTTTATGTGGTGTTTGTCTCTGTATCTCCATGAGTATTTGTGAACGTGCATGTGTCTGTGGGGGTGTGTCAGATTGTATGAATTTGATAAAAGTGCACAAACTCATAGTGTGTGTCTTGTTCTCACTATTTCTGTGCATTAAAAACACAACCACTTGTACAATTTTTTTAACTCAATTATGAATCTATCACTCATGAGACCCTCACTGGACTTCACTCATTTGACCTCCACTACTAAATAAAGAACAAACATAAGGTTATAATTTGGGAATGCAGAACTAGGAAGGTAAAGATGGTTATTCCTTTCTCTAGAAGCCTGTCAGTTGTGCTACAAAAGCCCTACTTATTGCTAGCTACTTAGGTTTAGTCAGTGCTGGGAACATTCCATGAACATAGAAGCAACTCCCAGGAATGCATAAACGTGCAGATCTAAAATCATCACAAGGAAAAATATAGATAATTTAATTTCAGTTGGAATGGCAGGAGCCAAACTATACACATGACAAAGATCATCTGTGTCCAGATATATTCCCAAATGATTGAAAGATAGTAATGAAAGTTATCAAGCTACACATACAGCCAAGTATAGTTGGAATTCTATGCATTTCCTACTTGAACTAGAAGTAACTTTTAAAGGTAAATGTGAGTTTTATTCATTAGCAAGTGGATGAAATTCATTTTTACAAATATATGGAAGTAATAAGACTACTATTTTGTTATTGTTGGTCCTGTTATTTTGCAGTTTACCTGCATGGCTCTGGCTGTCCTCCAACTTGTTCTTTAGACCAGGCTGGCCTAGAACTCAGAGATCTAACTGCCTCTGCCCCTAGAGTGCTGGGATTAAATGTGTGAGCTAGCCCTAACTGGCCAATGTTTGTTTTCAAGTCTTTTCATTATTTTTAAAAGGTATTATATTTACCTATAAAATCAATTTTTATTGTTTGAGTATCGGAGGTCTATGGAGGGAGATATCATTTAAATAAATAACAAAAAGAGTCAGCAAGATATTACCTACATATATATATATATATATATATATATATATATATGTGTGTGTGTGTGTGTGTGTGTGTGTGTGTGTGTGTACATCAGTAACAACTAAAGGAAAAGAAAAGTTAAAAAAATATCATGGTGAGAGTCAGGGGAGCCATGAGAGTGTATCTGAAAGAGCATGCAGGGAGGAAAACAAGCAGGGAAAATGACAGAATTAGATAAAGCATTTTTCAAGAGAGAAATGAAGGGAAAAAAATCACTTCTCCAGATTAATGATCTGCATATAAGACAAGAACACAAACTATGTTCTAAGAGGAAATTTAGTTAAACAAATTAACATGCTATCTAAACAGAATTTTAATGAACTAGAAACTTTCAGTCAGAATCAGACAACTTAATTTCACTAATGTCTCGATGTTGTTCCAAGATTATACACAAATTAAGATGTGGAAAATGTTTTCTGCGAGGAAGAAGAAGCCTAGATTTAAAAACATTCAGATAAAATGAGAGACCATTGAAATTTTTCTATTTTTATTATTATTACCAACAAATTAGGCACTTGTGCTCAGCTATAATTTATTCACAGTAAATTTTCCATAGGACTAACCTCATTATGTATACCATGTATACCATAGAACTCAACTCAGTGTTATATTCAAAGATAAGTTTACCTAGTAACAAAGCATTTATGAATGGAATCTCAACAGAAAAGCAGGATAGAAATATGTGACTATACATTCAGGTATAGTGATATTATGGAACTACTCAACTAAATTATACATATTCAATGAAACGGGCAAAAAGTTCATCACACTGTACTAACCACAAATACCAGGAGGGTACATTGACACTCTCCCTCAAAATTTATTAAAGGTGACTGGAAAAATTATTCAAGTGTTAACGTGAAGAAATATTTTATTGTTAGATATTCACTCAAGATACTCTTCTTGAATTTGTTTTATCAGATAGGGTTTTTCTAATACATCTTCATGTTTACACTTGTTTACATGAATTGTCGATTGTTAGTTATTTGAAAAAGTATATGGACTTTTGAAAGCTAATATGAAACTAAATTTTAAACAGAGAAATAGTACAGTAGAAGGCAGCTAACAAGTTGAAAGACTACTGAGGCCATGTTCCAAGCAAGAATTCTTTCCTATTTTTTTCTATGTAAATCAGGATGATGTTTTCTGAGCCATGTGTCCTTTTTCTAGCCTTGTGGCGAGGAGATCTGCATTCTTAGGGGCTGGGACTTTGACAAAAGAAGACCCTTGATTCTAAACATGTGAAAATCAGGTGTTCACAATGTTGGAGGCAAGTCAAAAATTGAGCAGAGGTTAATATGCTTAAGCCTTTGTTGTACTCCCTGTCATCTCTCCCATAATTTCATCCAAGCAGGTTCTGTTTTCTTTCTGAGTAATTATCTCTGACATACATCTGGCAAGTTAATCCTTGAGAATCTTCCTGCAGTTCTGCAAGGAGTAGAGTTCACTAGATTCTTTTCAGCATCCTTGAACAGAACTTATATCTACAATGAGAGTGCTAGCTTGACTCCTTGTACGAACACATAGTGTGACATTGATTTGTAGGAGTGGCTTTCAAGGGTATTAAAATAAAGTTAACTGCAGAGCTGATGAAATGATAGTATCTTAGGGAAACACATTCTTTCCCGCTGTGTGGCCTCTTCCAATAGACCACATTTGTTCTAGCCCATCACAGGAGCAGCCTTATTCCCATTACCTTTCCCAGAAATGCAGATATCAAGAGATATTATGACATTACCTCCTAGCTTCCTTTATTGGTTACATTATTGATTCATAACCTCGTTTGAATCAAGAATGTTTTAACAGTCTTAGAAAACTAGTTCTGTGCCTTTTATCTTTCATCTTTGTCGTTCTCTACCAAAATACATCTCCAGTGAGTGAGCTGGCAGCTTGGGTGAATTAGGTAAGAAAGTAAAATCCTCTCTAAAAGTACAGAAATCTCATGGAAAGAATCACAGTGGAGCAAGGGACAGGGAGACAGGAAAGAGAGTAACTTTTTGACTAAGCATGTACACAAATGCAAGAATATATCCAAAAGACAACATAAATCAAAACAGTAAAGGAATGCAAGGCATATGTTTATTACCACAACAGTTATAAAACTCAAGAGTGGCTGTAGATATAATATGATGGATAAAGGTCATGAGACTACAAGAATATCTTCTGTTACAACAAATGCCAGAGGCTGGCTGGATTCAACCATTGTTGTTTGTTCATCTAGCAACTTGAAAAGTTCATACAGAAAATTTCTTGAGCCCCAGGAATTCAACAGCAGTTGCTCATACATAAGAATAAAATGAGAGAAGGATGAGAGATAAAGAGAGAGGGGGAGGGAGAGAGAGAGAGAGAGAGAGAGAGAGAGAGAGAGAGAGAGAGAGAGGTAGAGAGAGATCCAAGAGCAATGCAGGAGTACCTGGTAGTAAATCAATAAAAATCTACTGGGCATAGAGATATTATTCAGTGGCTAGGGAATTTGCTGCTCTTGCAGAAGACAGTTTCACAGAATCCAATTGACAACCCAAAACTGTCTGTAACTCCAGCTTCATGGGATTTGATGCCTATTGCGACCTCTATAGGCTCCCTCATGCACATGGTACACAAACACTAAAGCATATACACATACACATAATACAAAATAATAAATAATAATTTAAAAATCAAAAGCAAAGAGAACATTGTGGAGAGATAAACATTTAACTGTGCAATCTAGATGGCTGGCCAGTGTTGTTCTCTTCCTGTTACTGAACAAGCACTGAGGCACAGCACTACACTAATGAAGACTCTTGGTGTAGCAGACATTTATTCTAAGATAAGATTAAGACATTGAACAAGAATTTTCCTTCTTCCCCTACTTTCTCTACATGCAGAGATGAGGTCTTGTGCAATAGTCTCAAATTACCAGGAGGGAAGGAGGTAGTAATTTGTAGCACTTCTTGTGCATCAACCACTTCGGCTAATACCTTCATTAATCTGTAGATTTCCCCTTGATCTCCGCATTTTCATTACCAATATGCCATGTCAAAAGATGCTAAGAAATTGCCTCGGGTTTCACTAGTATTAGAAGTGACTTAACTGTGAAGTCCCTCCAGAAAGACTCAGCCTGATTTTTATAGGATCAGCTGTGTTCAGAAAGAAGAAGCACACACTTTATGGGAGCATTCCAAATCAAGACTTTATAGGAAGTGACAGTTGTGCTTTCTGGAAGAAAAAATGGTTTTGGGTAATAAAGAGAAGAATACAAGCATTTAAGACAAAATAAAGTATTTATTTAAGGATTTGGTCAGGACCAAGGGCAGCATTAGGTCGTGTGAGTTTAGATGCATAATGTGTAGATAGGAAAGTGACATAGGAAAATCTTGAAAAAGTGATAACCTGTGCTTGAAATGGGTCTTTTCCACAAGGGTGCTCTTTGGGTGTTTTGTGGGAAACAAGAAGGGGCCTGCAAAGACAATAATCATCCAGAGAACAACCAAGACACTGATAGAACTTCACTGATAGTGATGATCTAAGCAGAGCGTGCGGGTATATATTGGGGCCATTTCAGCAATGAAACTGACCTCGTGTTAGGGGGATGCTACATACCATAAGCTTTGTAGAAAAAAGGTATTTAGAAACTTTCCAATGTTGACAACTGTGACAAAAGGTGATTACTACTAGCTAACTTATAAACAGGAAATCAATACTGAGAAAAGAGGGTAGGCTAGAGTGATTCTACATAAGGGGAACACACAGAATATTGTGATTGATAGATTAATTGGACTTGTCTAGAACCCAGAAACAAGAACAGAGAGGGTGATAAGCAGTATGAAATGGACAGCCAGTCCAGGGTGTTTCTAGTCAGGGGTGGAGAGTTTGAGACTAGAAAATATATAAAACATGATGAGTTCATGCAGGACTTGGCATAAGAAACCAAAGTATGATGCTTTATCAGAAAAGAAAGCACTGGATGAAGGTAGATGGGAAACAGAGAGAGCACTTCAGAAGAGAGCATAGGACAAAGGGTAACATGGCATCACTGACAGCTTTACAGTATGAAAGCACACAATTCTATTTCAGGAATCAGAAACAGCATGGAGCTTAATATTTCTGAATGGTAAGTATCTAAGGGTAGGGTTGACCAAAAGTTCAAAGTATATGAATGTGTAGAAAACTCTAGTAGATCAGTGCTTCATACACCAGCATTAATATAACAGATCATAGGACCTGGATAAGATGAATAGAAGGTAGAGTGAAATTGCTTTCTCACTTCTGTCATTTGTCTAATAGCATTGTGGCTGGTTAGAAGTGTCATTCGTCTTGGAAAGCACTGAGATTGTAGGTATTACAAGGAGTCTTTGAAAGTGTCTAGATCAAATTCATCATCTGTCTAACACAAATAAGAAAGTAAAGGCAGATCTTATGTATCCCTAGAGATGTGCTCCTAAACCGCTTAGTACATGGAAGACGACTTTTGAGGTTGGGTTTCTAATATGTCTCTTATGTTTGGAAGAACAATATTCCCATTTCTTAATGTTCTGGTACATTTTATGGCCAACTCATTAAGCAAATAAAGAAAAATTAGTAGGAATTGGGGGATTTCTTATTTGTTGAGAAACCAGGAATTTATGCCTTTATAGTACCATGGCATTGCCCAGGGTTGTACATGATTCTGTAGCCATAGATAATTTTATTGTCTAATATATCAAGAAGGCTTGATATATCTGAGGAAAGTAAGTTGAATATTGACTTCCAAACTATACATTTAAAATTAATTGAGCATTTGGTAGGTCTTTAAGATCAGGATGATTTTTTGAGAATGCTATGATAAGTTTATTTGTATTGGGTGGCTATGGGGCTGAGGGCTGTCTATGAAACATGAAGAGGAGCCACTAGTCTCAAAGGTTTAAGACATTATTTGTCCAAGAGTTTGAGTGTCTTCAATCCAAAAGTTGCTGATCTATGACAACAAGGTGATAATTACATTACTGATTTCATGTATTTCTTTTCATGCCTGATATAAAAAGCCTATTGATAAATGGTACATGATTCATGATAAGTACTGTTTCCAGGATGTGGTAGGCATGTAGAACACAAGTGGTCTTAAGTAGATATTCAGAAGTGCCTTTACTAGAGCATAAAAAAGTACATTTCCAGTCTAGAAAGGATAACTCTCTTTATTGAGGGAGGTATGTTACTAAATAAAAAACATATACATAAGAATTGAAATAGCTCTATATCTTCCATTAGCAGAAAACAAATATGACTCTCAAAATTTTACTCAAATGATTTTCAGTCTATGTGTGATGTTGGCCAATTTTTCAGTCTTCTCACATTCTTAGTTTCTGACTCAATCTCTAGCTGCAAGGATGACAGTGAAAAATTTCACAAAAAAGCAATGACTACCAACACTTAATGATGTTTTCATAAAGGTCAATTATGACAAGATGTAGTCAAGATGAAGTTTATTAGCATACTAGTAAAGAGTATGACAAAACTAAGTCTTGTTGTCAAGACTCTGAAGGACCATATTCTAAAATGTTGACAAAATATAGTGTCAAAATTGATATACTTTGTATAATAATATAAGGAATTTTATTTACATTAGCCTATCTAAATGTATAATGATAAGGAAAGCTCATTGGTTGAATTTTTATGACTTACAGAAATTTCTAAAGATACACATTCTAAATGCCCAGGTAGAATCTTTCATATTGCACTTTTCTTTAAATCCACTTTCTTCTCACAATGGCAAAGCAAAGCCCTCCTCATACTCTGAGGTTAGAAAGAGCTCCTCTTTCCTCTGCAACCCCCTTTCCCTTATCTCTAATAGACTATACAGAAGTTCTCTGTAAATCTTCCTGTCAACTCATCCTGTTGTCCCAGCACCAACTACACCAGAAAATCTTTGAGACTCTACCAGGCAAGCCTGCCAGAGAATCAACAGCAAAGCAGGTAGGCCAGCGTCAGATCTTCACATTGTTTCTATTCTCCATATACAGTCCCCAAGTATCACCCCAGCTTTACAGTTGACTACCTGCTATAGCCTCTCCTCACACCCAGCCCATATTCCCATGGGACAAAACAGATCTTGGTGGAATACTTCTTTCTTTATGTGGACCCCTTCAACCCAATCCTACTCCATCTCCATTCCTAAACGTCAACTCCTATACCTAGGAATACATTTTATCTGGAAGCTCTACTGCTCACAACTACCAGAATTGCCAAAGAATTTTCTATGAAACTGCACACAGCCACCAAACTCTCCTAAGAACCAGAGAAGAAACAGAAACGGAGAACAAATCACCTGTTCAACAAGAATAAGACCAGATATCTGCTCCTAGAATTACAATCTTTCTAATCAATAAAACACAGGACAATATGTCCTCACTAAAGCCCCACCACAGTAGGCCCCAAGGGAGGCTGTTCAGCAACATATCTGAAGAAGCACAAGACAAAGATCGTACAATGTCCTTTAACAATATAACAAAGGTTTTCAAAAATTAAATGTATAATCCCCTCAAAGAATCTATGAAAACACACAACAACAATGACAACAAAAGTGGAAGAAAATTATGAAACAGTTCAAAACCTGTAAGTAGAAATAGAATTAATAAAATAGGCATTTAGTGCTGTTGAATTTTGCTCTTAGAACAGCCTTCATTATGTCCAATAATTTTGGGTATGTTGTGTATTCATTTTCATTTTAAAGACATCTCAACTGAAAGCTAGAAGAATAAAAAGAAATCATATCCAAAAGGAGTAGATGTCAAGAAATAATCAAATCAGGGCTCAAAACAATGAAATGGAAACAGAGAGAGAGAGAGAGAGAGAGAGAGAGAGAGAGAGAGAGAGAGAGAGAGAGAGAATCTAAATTAGCAAAATAACAAAATGAAAAGGGGCACATAGCTGTGACACCAAGGAAATCGAGAGTCTCATAAAAATATACTTTAAAATATACTCCAAAAGATATAAGTAATTTTCTCAATACATACTACTTACAATTTAAGTCAAGGTCAAATAAGTAATTTAAACAGACCTAAAAACCCTGTGAGACAGAAGCAGTAATCATGAAAAGCCCAGGACCAGATAGTTTTAGCACAGAATTCTAGGAGACTTTGACAGAGGAATTAAGGCCAGTGCTTCTCGAATTATTCTTCAAAATAGAAACAAAAGGAACATTGTCCTATATGTTTTATAAGGCCAAAGTCACTCTGATACTTAAACAACACAAAGACCCACAAAGAGAATTACAGTCCAATTTCCCTTATGAAGATGAATGCCAAAATTCTCAATAAAATATTTGCACACTGAATCCAGAAATATGTCATGAACATCATCATGGGAGAGTAGGCTTCAGCCTACAAGTACTGTGATTGTTCACTGTGAGTAAATTGATAAATGTTATCTACCCTATAAACAAACTGAAAGACAAAACCAAGTGATTATCTTGATAGATAGAGATAAGGCCTCTGAGAAAAATTCCAATACTCCATGATATGAGTTCTGGAGAGATGAAAAGGACATAACTCAAAATAGTAAAGGCCGTTTATAGCAAGCTCATTGGCAACAGCAACTTAAATAGAAACACTCAAAGCAATCCCACTACAATCAGAAATGAGACAAAATTGCCTATTTTAAAATAATTATTCAATGTATTAGTTGGAATCTTAGATAAAGGAAAAAACCTAAACTTTTGCAAGGCAATGCAGTTTGAAAAGAAAGAAGTCAAGGTATCTTTATTTTCAGAAAATGTGATAATATGCACTAATGATCCTAAAAATTTACTAGGAAAATCATACAGCTGTTAAATACTTTCAGCAAAATAGCTAGATAAAAAATTAATTAAAATATTCAGCAGCTTCTTATATAGAAATGACAAATGTACTGAGAAAGAAATTATGGAAACAATTCATTTCACAATAGCCTCAAATAATAGAAAATATCTTGTAATAACTCAAACCAAACAAGTTTAAGAGGTATGATTAATACTTTCAGAGACTGAAGAAACCAATTGAGAAGACACCAGAAGTTGGAAAGATCCCCTATGTTCATGAATCTGTAGAATTAATATGGTAAAAATGGCTACTGTACCAAAAGACATCTACAGAGTCAATGTAATTCCCTTCAGAATTATAACACAAATCCTCATAGACTGTAAAAGGACAATCTGTAGTTTCTTATGGAAATATATAAAAAAAAATAAGAATACCTAAAGCAGTCATGAAAAATAAAAGAATTTCTAGAGATATCACCATTCCCTGACCTCAAGTTATACTATACCACAGAGCTATAGTGGTAAAACAGCCTGGTATTGTTACAAAACTAGTCATATTTTTGGACAATTTACTGCAATTGAAGTGAAGTCCCAGATATAAATCCACTCAGCAATGGACACAAAACTTTTCAAAAGAAGCCAGAAACAAGCACTTGAAAAAGACAGTATCTAGAACAAATAGAACTGACTGAACTGGATGGCTTAAGTACTAGTATTCAAATATGTTCATATTCATTGCTCAGCCTAAAACTCAGCTCCAAATTCACCAAAGACATTGACATAACACCTGATACACTGAATCAATAGAAGGAAATTAGGGAATAGCTTTGAAATCATTGACACAGGGGGGAAAAAAAACCTTTCTGGATAGACTTAGCTCAGGCACTAGTACCAACAATTAATACATGGGACCTAAAGAAATTAAAAAACTTCTTCAAGGCAAAAGACATAATTAGTTAGACTAAGTAGAAGCCTATAGAATGGTAAGACCTTTACCAACTGTAAATCAGATAGCTTGCTAATATCCAAAATATATGAAAAACTAAAAAAATACGTATGGAGAAAAATAACTCAATTTAAAAATACAACATAATTCTATACAGAGAACAGCCACAGGAGGAAGCTCAAATGCCCAAGAAACACTTAAAGAAAAAAATTGTACTTTTATTCACCTGGGAAATACAAAACAGAACTACTTTGAGATCTCATACCTGTCAGAATCTCCAGATTAATAAGACAAATGACAGTTTATGTTAGCAAGAATGTGGATCAAGGGGAACACTCACCCATTGCTGGTAGGAGTGCAAACTTGAACAGCTATTGTGGAAATCTGCCTGGAAGTTCATCAGAAATTTGGGAATCAATCTACCTCAAAATCTAGTTATAACTCCAAAGGACTATTCAGACAACAGAAGAGATACTTGCTCAACCATGTTCATTACTGCCCTATTTATAATCATCAGAAATTAGAAACAACCTTATCCTCAACAGATGAATGGATCAAGAAAATGTGGTACATTTACACAACAGAGTATATTTCACAGCTGTTAAAAAATTAAATCATGCCGGGCAGTGGTGGCACACACCTTTAATCCCAGCACTTGGGAGACAGAGGCAGGTAGATTTCTGAGTTCGAGGCCAGCCTGGTCTACAGAGTGAATTCCAGGACAGCTAAGGCTATACAGAGAAACCCTGTCTCGAAAAACAAAAAAAAAAAAAAAAAAGAAAAAAGAAAAAGAAAAAAAAATTAAATCATGGAACATACAGTTATATGGATGGAACTAGAAAGAAAAACCATCCCAAGTGAAGTAACACAGTTCCAGAATCATAAATATGGTATGTATTCATGTGTATGTGGATACTAGTTGTTAAATCAATATTTAAGACAATTTTGTAGAACCACAAAGGTTAGATATACAGTGAGCGACTGAGTGGCAAATGTATCTCCCTGTGAAAGAACTAATATACTGAATAGTTATAGATCCTGTAAGGACAGGAACAGGAGGATCAAGCAGAGAATGGACAGGACTAAGAGGACAGTATTGGAGGAGAAACAGCTAAAATGAAGGGCCATTTGCAGAATAGTCTGGAAATATAATGTAGCAGAAGCTTCCTAAAACTATATACATAGGTGAAGGAGATCTCAATGAATTTACCAAACAATTGGGAACACAAAGTCTACACTAAGCATAACTTCACCAAATGACCTTCCAGTACACGAGTTGTATTACATGTAATTTAGTTGTTGACCAAGGAAGTCCCATGGGAATCCAGGCTGTTGCTGAGACTGTAGATTGGTCTTCACAAACTGCCTATGAGACTACATTGCTGAAAGCAACTCTACACAACTCATTGAATGTGGAGAAGTCACAAAGCCTTCATTCCTGTGTTATAGCTTCCGTGGTACAGGAATACACTCTGTGAGATACTGAAGGAAAAACTTAAAAATCAACCTACCTAAAAACCCTTTGATTGACAATGGTGTCCTTCTAGCAAGGCAGTACACGATGGCAGAAAGAGTGTGAAAGTAATCAACCGATACCTGATTTGACAGAAGGCACTCTCCATGAAATAGAAGCCACCTGCCACACTGTGTGGCTGTCCAAGAACCTGAGGCTAAACACCCTAGGAGCCCAGGTTAAAACCAAAGTAGTAATAGAATGACTCCGGATGACTTTTGACTACACTCATAGATCAGTGCCTTGCTCAGCCATCGCCAAGAAGCCTCCTCTTGCAGCAGATGGAAACTAATACAGAGACTCATAGACAGACATTATGCAGAAAGTGAGAGATCTGTCTTGGAACACTCAGCACTAAATGGCATATCACCATAAAATACAGTCTTAAATGGTCTGTCTCCTCAGGGCTCAGGTAACCCTGCAGATGAAGAAGCAGAAAAAGTAAAAGAGCTAGAGGAATAGAGGACATCAACAAAACAAGTCTCTGTAAAAGAACAGGACCAACACAGATATCAGCTCATAGGGTCTAAGGTAGCATCCCCAGGACCTGCATGGGTCTGAGTTGAAAAAATAAGTGGAGACACGCCCCCCAACCCTAACCCTAATCTGTTGATAAGCACTTGCAAATGAAGATTTAGATTCCTCTAAGAGGGTGCCACTGGAGAACAAACTTTTTTTTTTTTCATTTTCCATGGTATTTAATTAAACACTTCCTATTTGACTTTACATTTACTTTCTTTTTTAAAATTGGATATTTTATTTTTTTACATTTCAAATGTTATCCCCTTTCCTGGTTTTCCCTCTGAAAACCTCCTATCCTATCCCCCCTCCCCTTATTTCTATGAGGGTGCTCACCCATGGACCCACTCCTGCCTCGAAGCCCTGGCACTCCTCTACACTGGGGCATCAAGCCTTCACAGGACCAAGGGCCTCTCCTTCCATTGAGGCCCAACAAGGTCATCCTCTGATACATATCTACTCTTTGGTTGGTGGTTTAGACCTTGGGAGCTTTGGGGATTCTGGTTGGTTGACATTGTTGTTCTTCCTTACAAACTCTTAAGGATAGGTATAGACGCAGCAGAAGATAGCCAACAGAAAACACACTCAATGGAATCTTTGTAGAGTCCTTGTCTCATAATGTCTTGTTAGGCTTTTCCTTTTTTATATTTACATTTAAAACTTATTTTATTTTATTTTACTCATTTACATTTTTTCTTCTCTCTCTCTCTCTCTCTCTCTCTCTCTCTCTCTCTCTCTCTCTCTCTCTCTCTCTTTTGGTTTTTCAAGACAGGGTTTCTCTGTGTAGCCCTGGCTGTCCTGGAACTCACTCTGTAGACCAGGCTGGCCTCGAACTCAGAAATCCACCTGCCTCTGCCTCCCAAGTGCTGGGATTAAAGGCATGCGCCACCACCTCCCAGCATAACATTCAATTTAGTGTTTTTGTGATATTCCTTAGTGTGCAAATGAGTGAGTCTCTGTTTCTTGTACCTTTCCTTCAGTTCTTTTCCTCCTGTTTGTTTTGTACAATTCTCAGGTGTTCATTTTTGTTTTATCACTTTATATCATATTTTGTTATCCTTTAGAGGCCTGTTTGCTAATAATTGACAAAAAGGGGTGGTTCCTGATGGGACGGGTGGTAGGGAAGAACTGGGAGGAGTACAGGGAAAGGAAACTGTAATCATAATATATTATTTCAGAAAAAATTCTACTCTCAATAAAAAGAAAGTATCTGGTGACTGGAGAGAGGCTCAGCTATTAAAAGACTAAGAGTGTTTCCTGCTCTTTCAGAGTATTAGAATTTGGTTCCCAGCACCCACACTGGATCATCCACATTAATTTATTTCTCTAGTTCCAGAAGGGTTGTGATGCTTAAGGCTTCCAGCAGCAGCATCACTTACATATACATATGCCCTACCACAAACATACACAGAATTAAAAATAATACAAATATATTTTTTAAAGTATTTGAATTAGGAGATGATTTTATACCTACTTGTTAAGCATTGGAAAAGAATAGATTTTACTTTGTAGTTTCTAAGGAATGTCTTTTTAGCTTTTGTATATTGATTGTTGTACTATGTCTCTCTATTTAGAGACAAATATGTATTTCTCTATTCAGAGACCTTATCGAAGCTGGTTGTCTATTCAGAGATCTCAATGGAGTTGGTTTCACAGGATCATTTTTTTAATAACTGAAAAATTTTGGTTTTGTTTCTTCCCTGGGACTTCTTTACTATGAGCAATCTGTAGAGTAATTAATGGAGTAGCACTTAATAAAATAAGACCCTGGGCATATACTCCCAAATAACTCCATAGCCTATCACAAATATACTTATGCAGCCATGTTCTTTGCTGTTCTATACAATTCCAAGGGAATAGACCCATCTTAAATGTTCATCAGCAGATGGATGAGTGAAGAAATGCAATGAAATTTCATTATGTTATTGAAAAAAAGGAAAATTAAGAAATTTGCAAAGAAATGGGTGAATTTCTAAAGTATAATAATAAGTGAATTGAAACAAATTCAGAAAGAACAAAAGCTGTATGTTCTTTTTCATATGTGAATTCTAGTCTGGACAACACACACACACATACAAACACACATGCATACACACACACATGAAAGCACACACACATGTACATCTAGACAAATACACATTTATATGATAAAGTTTAAGGAAACAAGGAAGATAGACCTGGGGGAATCAAGGTGAGAAACAGGATAGGGAGGTTGAGAAAGGATAATTTATTAAAACATTCTTTGTAAACACCATAATGATATCTTATAACTAGAAGATTAAAAATGTTCTTTAAATTAAAAATTGACTTTTAAATTCTTACTGAAGTATTTTTTCATAAGATCACTTAAGATCACTGTAAAACTAACACTAACTTGTATTTTTCTAAGTAGATAAAAATGTACTTTCAGAAAATTGTTTCAAATTTAGCTCAGGAAATTATTATGTATTTTGTCCAAGTTCTGTGAAAGAATTTATTTCACAAATGAGAAGGTATTGAACTCCCAGTGGTCCCTACAGAGGGGCAGAGTAGCCATAACATTCCCAGTACTAAGCAGCATTAATGATGCGGTATATTAAGTGTCTTTCCAGACTAAAATGTAGAATACTTTTATTTTTACAAACATACATCTTAAGTACAAATGGAAATAACTTATTTTAGTAGCAAAATAGGTGTTAGCATAAGATTATTTTACAATTGCTGAAAAGTATTTACATGATATTAAACATTTCCCATAATAAACGGGTTATGTTTTTTGTTGTTGTTGTTGTTCTTTTGTTTTCTAGTCTATTCGAATATTTTGTCTCTGGGGTTCACGTGAAAATATCTACAGGATAGTATTACTACAAAAACTAAGTAGTGTGTTGTGACTTGGGAGATGTTTGAGTGCATAAATAATTACTGTGCAAGTATGAGGAACTGAGTGAGTTTGAATACCTAGGATCCACATAGATCTGGATTTAGTAAATCAGGTATACCATCCTAGTTCTTCCACAGCAAGACAAAGGTGTAGATTCCAGGATCCTCTGAGGCCTCTGGCCAGCTATAATAAACTATACAGTAGTGAACAATAAATGAGAGATCCTACTTCAAATAAGGTGGAAGGTTCAGGCTCGCATTGTGGATTGTTCTCTGACCTCCATGCATGCAAAGTTGCATGTACAGACCCAGATTCACACAAAGCAATGTGTAAATAAATGCACTCCAAATAGTATGCATAATTTAGTTGCATTTTCAATGACGTAGCCCTTGGTCAATCACTGGAATAGTAACAGACAACAGATACTCCCAAACACTTCAATGACTACCAATCCAAAGCATCATAATAAACTAAACTTGATTCCAGGGCAAGGATTAGACTCTGATCTGCAGCTCCTGCCTTGTGACTGCTTTGAAAGTGAACACAGGTACCCATGTAAGTATGACTATGGCCTGTTGCAATGATTAAACATGATGTCAACAAACAAAGCAGGAGATGTATTGCTCCCCACACAGCCCATGCTTTCTGGCTTGGCAAGGCAGATATGGATGTGAAATATAACCAAACAGGGAAGCATGGAGACCAGTGATACTCATCTTAACCCATGCCCCAGGTTTTTAGGTTGCATACTAAATGCATAGATCTTGAGGATACACTTTTAGATGATTTCCATCTTAGCTTTACTCCTTGCTTCTGGAAGGTATTATATATCTTACCTGCTGCACTATAGGTAACAAACAAACAAACAAACAAAACCCCAAACCAAACAAAACCAAACAAACAAACAAAAAACCACCACCACCACCACAACTAATTTCAGAATACTTTCACCACTCTACAGAGAAAACCTGCTGTCATTAGCAGCCACCCCATTAATTCCTTCCCTCTACCCTTACCTACTAATATACTGTCTCTATGTATCACTTTAAAAATCTATCTATAAATGAGCTCACACGATATGTCATCTTTTGTGAACGTATACTTCTACATAGCATGCTTTCAGGGTCACTCACCCTGTAGTACTTACTGATTTGTCATTTTTCTTTCTTACACACTAATAATATCCCATTGTTGGAACATAACAAGCTCTAATCCTTTTCATTAGATGATAAGCAGTTTGACATTTTGTACTTTTGAAGTATTCTCAACAATGTGCTATGTGTCTTTTTGTTCAGCCATTGGATTTTTGCATTATTAAGAAATAAATTATTGAGTCATATTAAAGCTCAGATGCTCAGGACAGTTTATAACAGAGTTCCAATATCTTTAGACCTTTACAGAATGTGTCTTTTTCAATTCCAGACATGTCAGTGAGTGTGAAGCATCTTATTATGAATTTCATGTCCATTTTCCTAATCACTGGTGGTCTTCTTATATTTGTTAATTATCATTATATTATTGTGTGAAGTAGTTTATTCAAGTTTATTCAAGGCCTTTTCTTGTTTTCAAATGAGTTGAATTTGAATGATTTTTAATTTTAATTTTTAACCTTTCTCTGTTTTTCCTCTCTTACACTTTTGTAATTATAACTGAGAATCAATCGCAGGCCATAGTCTCTTTCTTTTGTACTTTGAGTTTGTGTCATCTTTGATATAAAAGACTGTCTCTACTGAGGGTGGCGCATACCTATAATCCCAGCACTTGGGAGGCAGGCAGATTTCTGAGTTTGATGCCAGCCTGGTCTACAGAGTCAGTTCTAGGACATCCAGGGATACACAGGGAAACCCTGCCTTGAAAAACAAAAACAAAAAACAAACAACAACAACAACAACAACAAAAAAAAACAGACTGTCTCATCCTTTGGTTTTTGAGTTTGATGCAAACAGGATCCACATTCCTCTGAATGTGGACATTCACTTGGACCAGAATAGTTTTTTTTAGATAGCCTACCCTCACTACCAAACTGGATTATCACTCTTGTAAAAAATCAACTGAATACAACTGCTAAGGTTTATTTTTGGATTTTCAGGTCGATGAAATCATCGATCCATGTGTCTGACATTGTTAACTGTGTCACAGCATTTCTGTGACTTTGAAGGTAGCTCTAAAACCCTAAAGCTGAATCTGTGCATTTGATACTCAATGTTCAAGGTTTATCTGTCAGTTTGGTTTCTTCATACTCTTTTCTGAATCTTAAGAGTATCTTAGTAGTTTCTGTAAACAAGCCAGTTGGACAGAGATCTATAACTTTAAAATGATAAAGACATTATTGACCTTAAAACATAATTCGAACTAAAAGAATGTGCTTCATTGTTCAATTTCTTAAATGTTTATACTGGGCATGCTTTCCTGTAATGACTTAGGAGTTATGTAATAAACTGGATCTGGTGTAGATTCAAATGCCTGCTGAAACAATGCTTGAAAAGATGAATTAACATTTTAGTAATTGCACAGGGTGTGACCGAGGTAAATACAGGAATGGAGCTTAGTACGAGGATCTAGGAGAATACCAGAGCATTTGAGGAGCTGAGTATTTGCTAGAACAGGGTGGTTCAGGGCTGATGAGGTAGAATCATTGGAAAAGATGAACAATTAGATTATGGTTCATCATCAGTGACATGTTTTCTTGTTTAGAGTTTAAAGAGCATTTTATTCTGACAACAGTTTATGGCACGTATCCGAGATAGGAATAGTCCTTAAAGGAATTATGAATCTTGACTTGAAAAAAAGTAGCATGTAGTGGGGTTGGTATGTCAATCATCAACCAGAAAACCAAATATAAAATCTCTAAATATTGTTAAACAGAAAAAATATTTTGTTCCGTTTATTTTTTTTCTATTTGTCTGTATCTGTCTCACTCTGTGTGTGTGTGTGTGTGACAGAGATAGAGAAGGAAAGACAGAAAGAAAGAAAGAAAGAAAGAAAGAAAGAAAGAAAGAAAGAAAGAAAGAAAGAAGGAAGGAA